>MJUU01046704.1:20787-67025 GCA_002080025.1 Modiolus philippinarum | reverse complement strand
AATATATTAACAAATGGATAGATTTGCTATTTTGTATTAGCAAATGACACTGTAAAATGATATTACCAGTGATAAAAAGTATATATTCTGATCTTTTTGTTGCATTCTGAAATACGATTTTTGAAGGTGCTAAAATATGTCGCAAATATCTTTTTGTAAAATTGAAATTTCTTGCAAAACGGATTAAATAAAAAGGAAAAAAATCTGCGGCCTTTTTTTAATTATGATTTTAATTACGATTTTACGGTGTTTTATATTAAATACAATAAATACCCAAATTGAATAATTAACGGTAAATTTTGTTTTGCTGAACACGTGTTTCAAGGAGTAACGTCTCAACCACTGTCTGGCATCCACTCCGACTTCGAATGTTTGGATTCTACTTCCGGTGTAAATATAAGAGATAGTTGGCAGATAGGCGAGCCAATTTTTACTGTTCCTGTTCTGTTTTGATTACCGCGATGTTTGCTCTGAGCGTAACTTTGCAGGGAGGATCTTTTTACTAAAAACATAGTCGATTATTGTTTAAAATGGTGATTTTTTGTGGTGAGATGACAAAATCCATGCAAAATTCATTGTTCTATGTATTCATTCGATTTTTGCCCATAAAAATCAATCGGAACGAAATCTTATAAACCATTAACCTGGTATTGCAGTTCTTTTGTCATTCAACCTTGTGCCTGTAAATCTTAAACGATGAATATACCTTTCAATGTATTAATTTGAGTAAACAAAAGAATGTCTCATTCAATGGTGTACTTGGATTTTATGAAAATTAGTAGAGTGAACGGTTTGGACAAACGACTGTCCAGTTTTGATTTTTCTGTCGCCTCATGCGCATGCGGTGTCTGAAATATATACTAAATTAAGGTCCTCGGAAGAAGTGAATATCCCAATTCGTCAACTGCACATAGGTTATTTCTCTAGGGTTTTTAACCCAAGGGAAATTACCTCAGTGTAGTTGATCACCAATTTCATAGGCCGTAACTGTTTTATTATACCGAGCAAACATTGGAAATATCAACAGACATTGCAATTTTCTGGGGTTATTCGCCAGTGAAAAAAGGGTTATTCCACGGATGTTGCAACTTACTGGGGTTATTCACTGCGGAACAATATGATTATTCCACGGCCGTTGTTATTTTCTTGGGTTATTCACCGGTAGCAACAATTAAGAACGACATTGTCAAAATTATTTCATGTCATATGACATTGTCTGATCATGTCTCCACCAATAAAATTGATCCTTTATTATGTAAGGTATAATAACAGATATTGTGGACGTAATTAACGATAAAAAAATAACAATTTTATATACACACTCCCTTCAAACTTTTGACTTTTCTACACTTTATACAACCCTTCCACACAATAAACTGAAAACAGTAATTGCAGATTTAATACATCAATGTTTCTGCACAAAAAATGGAGAACGCAGATACACCTATTTAGTTATAGGGAAAGACAAGACATATTTTGTTAAGAGCCACACTGATTCAAACAAGAAGTACACTGAGAATGACGTAATCAAAATGTTAGAATTTTTGATCGACAATATTTTTGTCGAGTTCGGAGGTCGTGTTTTCCAACAGACAATAGGGATTCCTGTGGGAACAAACTGTGCGCCGCTCGTGCGAGGCCAAGTTTTTACAAGGGCTTATCCAAAGAAAACAAAAACATTTAGCCCAGTCCTTTAATTTCAGCTTCTGCTACATAGACGATGTACTTTCTCTTAATAATCCTAAATTTAGGGAGTGTTTTCGTCAGATCTGTCCAAATGGGCTTGAACTTGGAGAAACAACTGAAACACCTACTTCAGCTTCGTACCTAGATCTTTTGTTGTGCATTGACGAAGATGGACGTTTGAGATCTAGGCTATATGACAAGCGTGATGATTATGGTTTCCCAGTTGTGAACTTTCCCTTTCTTGGCAGCAGTGTACCTGCCTCTTCAGCCTATTGGGTGTGCATTTCACAGTTGGTTCGTTACTGTCGAGCGTGTACTTTGTACAGTAATTTTTTGAGCCGAGCGAAAGCGCTGTCCTAGGGGCTGCTTGGTCAGGGATTTGTTCAACCTATGTTAATTTCGTCCCTCAAGAGGTTCTTTGGCCGTCGCCGTGGCATCATTGAAAGATGTGACGAGTCGGTATCCCAAATGAAAAAGGACTTTTTCAGCTAGATTCGCGTCTTCCCGGATTTGACTGCCGACTTTGACATTTTCCCAGATTGGAGTGTGACGGGTGCTGTTAACAGAGCAGGACATGCTTACCCTTCCCGACCACCTGATGCCGCTCTCGATTTTTATGGGAGTTCACACTGTGAGTGCTTTAGTTTTTTGTGTTGTCTTGTTATATATTAGTTTTGTCTTCGTTAATTATGTTTGTGATACCGATCTGTCCTTGTACATGTTTGAATACTTGATGATTACAAAAGCTTTTCAAAATTGAACTTGGTACTGTTTGAGGGTTTTGTCTCAAGGTAACAAATGACATTAACCAATCAGCTACCTAACAGATCTTTCAAAAACATATATACCTCACTTACCGTGTGACGGGTGCTGTTAACAGAGCAGGACATGCTAACCCTTCAGGGACACCTGATATCACTCTCAGTTTTACTGGAGTTCACACTGTGAGTGCCTTTGTTTTGAATGTTGTAAATTCTGTTTCTGTGCTTTGTACCTGTCTAACGGCATTGTTTTTTTTTTGGTGTCTAACGTCATTGTTTTCTGTGTTCTCGTTTTGGCCGTGTCTTTGAACTTCGATTTTTGTAAATTTCACTCCTTCATTCCTTTGGTATTCTACTGCCGTTGTTTCATGTTTTCAGAGTTTATTTTGGTAACAGAAGAAATGTCGAACAAATTGCTGCCTTCTCTTTTTTCTATGACGGTCTAAATCGTGGTCACCATGATTCGATATTTCTAGATTCTAGATAATGTGGCTTACATTTGATGTTTCTTAATTTGAATTCTAAATCTCTCCGAGAAAATTCATCGACCCAGTATTCAGTACTTCGATTCTGACATGAAAACGAATTTTATTTGGAAACCTTGGAAAATTAGGGAGTAAAATGTACCTCCCTCGTGCATAGCTCTGTCCTTAGTCCGATTCTGGCTTTTCATAAATTTTTGGGGTTTTTTTTTAACATTGTTCTCTATCAGATTAATATACAAATTTTTAATCATTGGTCTTCAAAATTCCGCTAGTCACATGATATGAAGTATTTGCGATATTTTTGCATCTTATAAGAGTGATGTGGCTGTGATTATCTACCTTTAAATTGACTGTTTCCATTTTTTCAATTATTTGACATGTATTTCAACTTTCACATGAATATGTTATATTGAAATGGGCACTTAATATGTTTATTTAACATTTATATGCTTTATATTTACTTTCATCTATTTCATAACTTTAAATTTGAAATTTGTTTTCTTTTCTTCTTTAATACCTTTTAAAAGAAATCTATTTGAATCTTGATATATCTAACTTCAACTATGGCTCTTCAGTTGCAATTTGCGGGGCAGGAGCTACAATAGCCCCTTTCAAAAAGTGTCGTTGTCTTTTCCTGGGTTGGAAATCTCCAATCAAATGGAGATAAAACACTCTTCGCTTCCGGTTATTACTTGTACGGTTGGCTAACAATATACAACTTAATCACTTATACTGTAAACTAACTTATTTTCGCGGCTACTTTATTTCGCGTTTTGTCCCTCCTGGTAAAGTTCACGGAGATTAATTTTCGCGATTTTCTTTTCTGTTAATGCTTTTATATAAGGATATGAACTATTCGCGGCGATTTATTTTCGCGAAATTTTCGCGCATGCGAAAGTCGCGAAAATAAGTTGGTTTACAGTGCACCTTAATTCAAACGAAATTAATGTAGTGTCACAGTAAACAATTACCAAGTAATATAACATGAACAGTGTTATGAACTGTGTTCAGCATGAACAGCACTTACCGTGTAGGGTTGATTACCGGAACTGTTTCATTGTATTTAATGCCGTAACCAAATGATTTTTTGAAAAGGCCTATAGCTCTACTCCCTATGGGCCGGAATGACAATTGCTCTACACCCATTCAAAATTCAGTCTGAATTAGACCGACTCGGAGGACACGTTATTGAGTCCACCTGAACATGTTTGGCATTTACAACGATTTTGGCATTATGATTTGAACTGCCTATCTAAAATCAAAACACAACGCGAATTATATGTTGGTTTATAATTAATATGCTGTTTCTTTTCTGAATCTATTGGGATTTTCTTTAGTTGAATTGATTGTACATTTGTCAATAAATTGTTTGGGATTGTGTTTATGTTCAGCCATGAACTGATTGCAGTTATCCTGCTTATGCGAATCTGGGGCGAATTAATGGCCCCTACATGTTTCGAGAGGTCAGATCTGGTCAATCACTGACCCCCCTCCAGTTACATAATTATTCATGGGCGCCGGTGCTTTTTTGGTGATTTTTTTTTATGGGTGGCCATTATCTTCGTTAATATTTTACCACAGCGGAGCGCAGCAAACTCAAACTCGATACATTCAAAAAAGGGTGCAGTCCGCCCAGGTTCGATAAGCATCTATCGTTATATGAATATTCATTACTTCATCACTGTAAATAGATCACATCAGATTTTTTTCGCACCGACCACTGTACATCAAAGTACGACGATATGCCTCGGGGAGGACCGTATGTACTATACCGGAAGAAGAAACATGTTGTTTTTGTTCTCTTCTCACAATAGATATTTGATGACAACTTCAAAGTGGAAAGAAAAATCTCACAAAAACGTTATTATTCATATTTCATTTAAGTTGTATAAATCAATCAGTTTGGTCAAATTTCCAACCCAAACCGTTTACTTACCAAAATCCACACCGTACTCTTAAAGAGAGACAGGGGTCGAGAAAAACCCAGTTTTAACAGCCGTATCAACTAAATTGTTTAAAAATGACATTTCTGTTCAAGTTAGGAGATACCAATCTTTGATATTTGGATGTTTAGGAGGATTTACGGTACGTAAATTCTTCTTATGCTGTCGCTTTCTTCAGAAAAATCCCGGGTATGAATATGCACTTCGAGATCAAAAATCAATTTTTTGTGGCCAAATTCATTGCCAATTTCTTCTTTAACATTATTGTTAACTACATAAGAAATATAACATATAAATGTAAGGTTTAAGCATAATTATATTAGAATTGTCGAGGGAATATTTTAGCAGTTGACATTGTGTCACGTGACAAGTTAATTATAAATAACTTCACATATTACCGTAGTTGAAGAAATAATAATCAATTACCTGTGACCTGAATATTTGTAATGTTTCTGAATTTAAAAGATGCAAAAAAAAATAATAAATAACAATTAATAACTCATTAGAATTCTTTCTTTTTAGTAAGCGTAGTTTGCACGTAGTGCTAATTTGATTAAAAATTGTTCAAAAATGATAACTTGTATAGTTAATTGCCAGTATATATTTTTATTGTAAGTACCCTCTTAGAGACAAAGGATGAACAATTATTCATGTTTTCATCGGCGGATTAAGAGATGAGTTCGGGGTTGGATACCTCCCCCTTTTCTCGATTTTTGTTTTTAAATGTCGTGCAGAATTTGACTGGAACCTCATTGGATCTCCCCTTTTCGAAGGCTGGATCCGGCGGTGTATTTCACTGTCTTTTGACATATTTTTGTACAGATTTATAAAGAATTGGTGATACTGACAAATGATCATGTAGAGACGTATATATTATGCAAATGCAAAATGTCAGCTCGAATTGAGTAAAGCTGTAGAATTTAAACTTATCAATAAGTAATATGCAGAATTCAAATTCACAGCAACTTCGGTATTTAGTCATTAGTAAACACTGAAATTTTTCTCTTTTTTCTACAAAAAATACGATACGCATAAATTTGGAGTCTTATTAATGCAACCCAGGGCGATGTGAAAATTATGGGTTTTTTTTGCCAAATTTCGAGTTATGCAAGATGTTCCCTTATTACTTCGAAATCATAATATGGTCAAGATACGACATTTACATGTGCCTTACTTCTTTTATTCTTTTTCAATAACATACCGACACATTTTTATGGAATCGCTAGATAAAAATTATATTCCCCGTATTATCATCTATTTATGTCAATGCTTACTTATATTAGCTAAAACAAAACGTACGTCATTTCTTTAGCACTAACATTGCAGTTTAATTGGAAACCTTTTATATTCCCCGTATTATCAATGATATTTGTCGATGTGCTATAATCAACCAGTTGGACCGACACTCTTTCAAGCAGAATTCACTTGATGGACGTCGAACAACGCTACGTCAATGTTTGTCAACAGCAATGGATGCGGGATCAGGCAAAGTACTCTAAAAACACTGTCATCCATTGCCCGAAAGAGGGGCCAAAAGACAATTAAAAAAACACAAGACCACGACCTCAGGATAGTCATCGAGTTGGTTGTAAGATGACTTGACAAATAAAATGGGGAGATGAGTGCATTATAACTACAGATGGTGAAAATAGTTGTTTTTTTTAAAGAAAATATGAAAGCCGAAATGAAAGATTTCGAAAATTTTAACTGAAGAAAACAAGAGGGCATACAACTCAATCAATGGAGATCTTTATAAGAACTCCACACTTCAAGAAAAAATAATGGATATTGTCAACGATTGAATGTACAGGAGACAAAATTCCTACAGATACATGGTAAAATTAACCAAATGCAACAACGCTTTTATTGTTCTTCATCTTCTATACTTTCAACATTTTCTATTTAGTCTTTTGTTGTCGGTAAATAATTTTACGATTATCTTTTTTCGAAATCAAAGCGTAAATCCGACTAAACAGTACTTCAGTACTTTGATTTTTTTTTAGTAATACATTAATAAGAATGATTTATTTGGTAAATTTTTCATTGTTTACCGAGACCGCACCGCTGACTTTGATTCAAGCTCAAATTTACAAACTTTATGATTTGAATAAAACAATGATCTTACAAAATGTATGTATATACTTAAAGGTATACAAGAGCATTGGTAAACACTAACTTTCGGACATTAATTAAGTCCATTGCTAAGTCAGTGAACATTAACAGAGACTTGAATCATGTTTACAATGCAGAACTTCAAACCGGAAGTACAATCTAAACATTCGGAGGCGGAGTGGATGCTTGACAGTGTCAACAGCACATATGGTAAGTCATAATCTAAAAGTTGTCAAATAAGAAGTACTCATTACCAAAGTATCAAAATAGATTTAAAAGCAGTTTAAATTTACTCTGCACTTCCATTTTTAGCAATTAATTACTAAATTTAGCGATTAAAATATTGAATAATAATAAACCTGATCATGTATATACCACTAGTAGATAATCGAATTCCATGTGTTGACATTATTAAGAAAATATAATAGAATATGCTAAATAAGATCTTTATGTGAAAATAAAACAGTTACTAAGTACCACAAAAGAAAACTGCGCATCCATCTTGCGCATGTGATGAAATTGGAGTTTGCAATTAAAATGTTGTAAAAAATGATCTGGAATATTTCATTATCCTAGACGATCGTTAAGACAAAAGACCCGATTATCAGTTTTTGGCAGTATTTGGCCACAGCTTTAATTATTAAAATTTTCTCATACATTAATATTGAAAAACATGTGTTATCAATTATCACTGTACTTTATAATAAAATATGTCTATATCTTCTATATTTTCTTCCACTATATACCTTCTACAAGTATATCAACTAACTTAATGTTCACTATTCTAAATATGTAACCATTACATATGTAAAATAGAATAAAAAAGATAACAGGAAACACCTACAATGGCCGAAAAACATAGCCACATGCCACAAAGTTAATAGGAACTGCAAAAGAAAAAAACCAACAATAAAAATACAAAAGACAAACGTAAACAACGCTATAAACTGAAGTTCAGTCCAGCTCAGCAAAATCTGCCGGATGTTGGGTCAAGTGTGCAAAAACTTAAGTCCGTCCCAGGGATAAAAAATCTGCTGGAAGCCTTGGTAGTATGATGCGATTTGCAGCAAATAATTCATAGTTCATAGTTCATCTACACTCATCTTCATGTTCCGATGTTGAAAGACAAATTCAAATTTTGACTGTAACACGTGCTGGCAATTTTCTTGGTCTAATGACGCGCAAACTGTCCCATTTTCAACAGCTTCATTATCAACAAAAGAAAACTGAAAATATACAGGAAACAAACAGCAGTACCATTTCCAATTTAATTACATTAATAATAACATATATTTTTTTAATCTGTTAAGCAGATATATCCTTTGAAAACTAAGTTTATTTAGGAGTGGGAGGGTGGGAAAAGTTTTAAAACAAAGATTTATCATATCAATATTTTCTTCTTATGAATTCCCTTCTGCTGAGACGGACAGAAGGGGAACGGGCATTGGATTAGACACAGCAGTTGCAGCTGTAGTAGTTCTGGCAGGTACTGTTGGTTGGCTTGTCGACACTGGTGGGTTTAACTTTCTTCTTTCTTCTTGCTGCCGCCACTACACCTTCATACCTGGCTGGTGGGGCTGGCTTTTTCCTTTTGGAACGTCGAAGCATAATGAACTACGATATATAGCATATATCATGCAATCTTTATTAATATAACATGGACCAAAATGCATAAAAGACCGATTTATCAGTATGATTATTCCCAGATATGTTTGTGGTATGCCTTTGAACTATTATTTGGGATAATTGCCACATAAAACCTTCGGTACTTCACTCACAAATTTCAGGAATAAGATGTTATAAAATTCAGCAAAACGGTCAATTATTCTTCAAGAGAGAATTTGAAAATAAAATGACGATCGAACATACATATTCTTTAACGATTCCGACTTTTTGTACCTCAAATAAGTTCAAGCTGTGACCGTTAGTGGGAATGTCAATCCCCACGTTGTGGGAATGTGTGTACCTTACGTTTCGTTTGTTTGACAATTCAAACGGCAACAAATGGTGAAAATAATTGAAAAATATTCATACCTGATACTGAATACACCTGTGTTAGAAAATTTTAAGAAACAAAATGCACTATTACTTCACGAAGGGCAAGAACAAAGATTTATCAAGCCAATATCTTCTTCTGTGCCTTTGGCGTACGAGGATATTCCGTTAGAATGACGTCACATCTAATGCCCAACGATTTGTTTTCCGTTTGATCGCACTATACAACCAAGTACCGATCCTTACGGATAACGGATTTAAAAATTAATTTTAAATCCTATTGATAACAGATAAAATTAAATATTAAGTAACATTTATGTTGCGAGTTTGAAACATTTATCACTTTTTGTTGAGAGGAGATAATTCTAAAGGAATGATAAGTAGGCAATCACATATTTACGTTTTTTTAATATGATCGGTGACCCCATTTTCTAGCTCACCTCACGAAGTGAGGGAGGGGGGCTTATGTGATACCACTAGCGTCGGCGTCGGCGTCCGGTTAGGAAGAATGGTTAAGGTCCATTCCTGCTTACTGACATGCCCCACATCAATCATATTGGTATGCCTGATGCATTTTGGGAAAACGACTGAAATGCATGCTTCGGATGCTGTCTCCGACCTATATTTTACGCATCAGCGATTTGGTTGGGTAGAATGGTTTAAGTTCATTCCCGCTTACTGACATGGCCCACATCAACCATACTGGTATGTATGGTGCATTGTGGGATGACAACAACAATGCATGCTTTGGATGCTGTCTCTGACATATATTTTACGCATGAGCGACTTGGTAAGGTAGAATGGTTAAAGGCCATTCCCGATCACTGACATGGCAGAAATCAACCATATTGGTATGTATGATGCATTTTGGGATGACAAGAACATTGCTTGCTTTGGATGCTGTCTCTGACCTACATTTTATGCATGAGCGACTTGGTTAGGTAGAATGGTTAAAGTCCTATCCCGCTTACTGACATGGCCCACATCAACCATACTGGTATGTATTATGCATTTTGTGATGACAACAACAGTGCATGCTTCGGATGCTGTCTCTGACCTACATTTTACGCATAAGCGACTTGGTTAGGTAGAATTGTTAAAGTCCATTCCCGCTTACTGACATGGCCCACATCAACCATATTGGTATGTATGATGCGTTTTGGTATGAGAACTGGAATGCTGTCTCTGACCTACATTTTAGGCATGAGCGACTTAGTTTGGTAGAATGGTTAAAGTCCGTTCCCGCTTACTGACATGGCCCACATCAACCATACTGGTATGTATAATGCGTTTTGGGATGACAACAACACTGCATGCTTCAGATGCTGTCTCTGACCTACTTTTGACGCATGATTGAATCTGTTTAAACGAATGATTATAGCCCATTCCTGGTTACTGACATGTGCAACATGTGACAATGCTGTGCAACGAGTTGAGCTTAGCAGGCTGTGGCTGCTTTCTATGTTTTTATTTCATATTTCCAAAGGTATTTCTTTAACACAGTTTATACTACTTTTTCACCAAAGTCTATCGTTTTAATTACGTAGAAATGTAAAATAGTAGTTTCTCCCTTGGTAACCTATTGATTTTTACTAAAAATTTAAAGTGCATTTAATTATCTTTCGATTACAGAAAAATAAGAAATTTATCGTATTATTTAAGTCCTCCGAACCACCTTAATACAGGTATTTTCCAATTAAAAAAAAATATTAAACGGTCATACCTACTGTATCTGAGAGTCTGGTGCGGTAAACATTGTCTGGTCCTCACTGTTGCTTCTACAAACAGAACTAATTGCCTCACCAACATCGGAGACAGGACCAGGTAAAATGTTACTGTCACTGTTGTCTTGATTCTGTACATTTCTGGGGGTAATTGTAAATAGTGTTAAAACGGTAAAACATTGAAATCAAATAGGGAGAAAACGTCAGTTGAGAACCAGAGGAACAAGAATGTGCCTTATATCCCTTTAACCGCATGTGCTCCTTTTTCCTGTCTCGATTCTCCCTTTTCACACCTCCTATCCTTTCCCCTGTCTCCCTTTCTTGTAGTTTTTCATCTTTCTCCGTTCTCTCACCCTTTCTCCTTTCTCCTAGCTTCTTACCTGTCCGCCCCACCTGAATGGGTGACGAAATTACTCATACAAGTTTGGTATTTTCGACTAATAGTGTACGTTAATCAACGTTTCAGCCGATTAAGATATTTGGTTTACGTTTGTGGAAGCTATTACACATGATGAATGAATTCGTGGAACGTCAAAAGGCTTATTATTTACAGTTTTGAATTTCTGAAATTGCATTTTTTTAGTGCTTTTCCTGTACCAGAGAGTATCTTATTTTAGCACAATTTTGAACCATCATGGAATTATTCTAATAAATCGTTCTAAAAGCAATATTATAGATAATAAATCACATATTTTTCTGTACTAAACATGAAGAGAAGGAAACAGTATAAAAGTAATACGGCAATCAGATCTACATTTAATGCATTTCTGGCATTGTATAGATACTTAAATATTCGCACACTAAGATTTTTCCGATATATTTCATGTAAACTACTTTTCAAAATAGGATACTTATAGTATAACTAATTGACTGTCGTGAATATCAATAAAATGTCACGAGTGCCGAACAATGCAGAAGGATTAAACGAGTTGCGGAACTTTGTTCCGCAACGAGTTTAATCCACTGCGTTGATCGACACGAGAAAACTCCATAAATCACCGCGATCTATATAATAAGAGCAAATAAACGGATCTGGGGGAAATGTAAATGGGACAAAGTCCCTATAAATACATGGTAAGATTAAGCAAATAAAACAACGTTTTCATTGTTGTTCTTCATCTTAAAGTCACCATTAGTTCTTCAACAAAAAGAAAACACTCATATAAAAATGGAATACAAAAGATAACAGGAAACACCTACAATTGCCGAAAAACATAGCCACATGCCAGAAAGTAAATAGGAACTGCACAAGAAAAAAATCCACAATAAAAATACAAAAGACAAACATAAACAACGATAGGAACTCGGGACAGCCGGACTTGGTACCGGCACTAGCAAAAGCCAGCGGTAGGGTTAAACCGGTTTATGGGTACCCATATAAAGCCATTTCCTAACTGATTTTTATGAAGGTTGTACTATTATACTCAGAATATTATGCAGTTTAATTTATTTGGACATAATTTTCTGACATTCACTTTTAAAGAATGAATGGTTTTAACACGGTTTTAGAATTTTAGTGTCAGAACAAGTCAATTAACGAGGTCAAAATTTCAGCCCCTTATTGTTAAAATTTCCGATTCTTATAAACTACCGTAAAAATGACACTGAAGTAAACCGTCGATCCTAACAATATTCTGACCTCATTGGTAGAAATTTCATTGGATTGGCTTCACAATAATCTACGAAAATATGTGTTTTTATATGAAATATAGTAGAGACAACAATGTGGTGTGCGATCACTTCTCATTATCACAGCATCAGTCTTCTTTGGCATTTTCGAAATATGGCCCTGAAGCATCGTGCATGTGTATTATAATAATCACTGAACTAGAATAGGAAAAAGGAGGAGTGATGATCAAAAATCAAAGTCCAAAGATATGGCGAAAACGGCAAAAGAAAAAAAAAACAAAGACAAAAATAAAATGTGAGACAGCCACATTGCACGGTGACGCAATTTGCGCAAATTGACCCAGGTCAACCGGCGCAATTTATTCCTGAAAAGCAGTAGGAAAGCGGTCCATATAATCGTAATCTTAGTTTACTAATTTGTTATGACGACGTTAAAATCTGAAATGTTGGCTTTCTAATTTGTAACGCGTTATATCATTTACTTACCTTCTTTTTCGTTGACATTTTGGCATGATTCTACACCTCCGCTTCTGCCATTTAAAGCTGTTTGGTCCTAAAATTCCCAACAAAACCAGCTCTGTATCATCCGGCTGAAGCTTTGGGTTAGTAGGCCCACCTCCAGTTTTACTCATATGTCTCCTTTGTCCCGAGTTTTTCTTCTTCGTTTCACTTTTTAGATAAGTCCATTTCCGTCTAATTTAATCTTCGGTCCTTTGCACTTGTGAAACGACATTTACCTCATTTAACACCTGCTGCCAAGCGTGCTTCTTTGCAATTTGCTTATCAGTATTGTTAAAACTGAAAATAACAAGTTTGTCTTTGTTGGATTCCGTCTGCCAGGTTTTCATTTCGTCTTTTGTGAAGTTCGGTCTCCTTGTCGACATCTTGTAAGCCGTCAGGAGTGGACTGATGTCATAAAATTGACGACATTGAAACATGAACATTTCTTCCTTTTGACGTCACAACTGTCATTCCGCTCACACTTACACATGTTCACACTAGAATTAGATGCGAACATTCTAAATTATAAAAATCGATTCTTTCGTTTATGTTCACAATGATATAATAGGTTGAGAGATTCAGCAATATTCAGGTTCATGGTCTGCACTCCCTAATTTGGACTTGTAGACTGATCCCGTTATGGACATTTACTGGTTCCCCATTCCCAGTTGTACTGAGCACTTAAGAAAACAGAAATTGTCTAAGGTGTATTTCTTAAAAACTGATTTATTTCTGAGAAAATAAAAGTTGTGAACATTGGAAGCGACAGAAGGGGAATATTTAGAAACATTTTTAAACAGGGTTTCTCTGTGGAAATAAATTATTTCCGTCAGGGACTGGCAACTTATTCAATGGTGACATGGGGTAAGAATTGGTAACTTCTTTTTATATAAAAATTACTTGCTGTGATTGGTATGAATAAAACACAAGATTTGTAATATTTTTCATAAATAGAAATAAAATATCGATCTTATCATGAAAATATACACCATTAATAAAATACTTCATAATGCTAGCATTAAAATTTACAGGTTTTGAAAGGAATCTTAAAAATATTAAAATAAATGAAAAGTCACAGATATTTGGCAAGGGAGTTAATTCTTGAAATTTGATGTTCAGTATAAAGGAAATTATGCCATTTTATGCAGTTTTCCGAACATTGTGAAAAAATATTCGGTGAATTTGTCTAAAATTTTGACTTAACTCATATTAGTGGAGGATCTTTAATTTTTCAGTTTTTGATGAAAATTGAATTGTAGGGTTTTCGTTCAGAAGAAATTGAACAAAGCTCTATTTACAGCATTGTATTGCCAATGTTATTTCTTTTGTACTGCAAATCAAGACTTAATGTGTGCTTATGATATTTATCATCTGATATTTAGGTCTACAAGTTTCTGAGAGGCAGTTAAGGCTAGTTTATCTGTTTCTGTTTCCGATCTGTTTCTTCACTCCTATGAAGCTGAATTCATCGAAGGGTTTCTTCAAAATAAAGATAAAAAACTGGCCCAATCCTTCAATTTTAGCTTCTGTTATATAGATGATATTTTGTCATTTAACAACCCTCGCTTTGGTGATTTTCTTCATTTGATCTATCCAAAAGAGCTCGAAATTAAGGATACCACAGACACTTCTACATCAGCCTCGTTCCTTGACCTTCACCTTGAAATTGACAACAGAGAGCTCTACGACAAACGCGATGACTTCACCTTCTCAATAGTAAACTTCCCTTTTCTTTGTAGCAACATCCCAACAGCGCCGGCATATGGAGTTTACATCTCCCAGCTCATTCGCTATTCAAGAGCCTGTGTTCGATACAGTGACTTCCTTGATAAACCCAGTTGCTCACAAATAGGCTACTTCAACAAGGGTATATGTTACCCAAAACTTGAAGTCATCCCTCAAGAAGTTTTACAACCGATATCACCATCTTGTGGACCGCTATGGGATATCTGTTTCCCAGATGACAACAGATCTTTCCCTTTAAAGCTTAATTGTTGTTTCCTCTACCGGATTTGACTTTACTACCGGATTTGACATGTTCTACACGGCGGGTGTCTTATAAGAAGCAGGAGATGCTAACTCTACCGGTGCACCTGATCTCACCCATGATTTTTATTGGGTCCGTGTTGTTCATCTATGTGTGTGTGTCTTCATTTTTCTTTTCTGTGCCGTACCCATGTTTTGTCTCTGTTCCCCTTTTTTGTTTCTTGTGTTGCCATTGTCCTTGGATTGTTCGCTTTTGGATTGACGGTTCGGTTCTCACTTACTTTATGTTGTTTCAAAGTGACAAATTAGGGAGAGCAGACCACGATATCGTCTATTGATTGTATGAACTTCAGTGTCTCCCAACTGTCCACATCATCCATTCAATGAAAAGGCAGATGGAAAGAAACCTTTTACAAGTTAAGGAGTATAAAACAATAATTACAATCGTTACTAATTGGTCAATGTCATTAACAACACAGAAGACAAATACGCTATTTCTTGACATTTCTTCTTACCCACTAATACGCTCCGAGTTTAAATAGTACGAAATGCAGTGACGTAAGCTTCAGACATCGCTTTAAGTTCAAAAGATAGGAATTACATTATTGGTATTTCTGTTTTTTATATAAGAAATACAAGTAATTTCAGATAAGTTTATAGACTGAATTCAGTTTGTGAGTGAGTTTGTCGCGTTTACACACCGATAAAAGCCCCAAGACTACATTTTCAATAATTTATTTAATGAAAAAACGTTCATATATAATAATGCGCGGTCGGTGATCTACTGTCATTAATTATCGGCAAACGAATACCGAAGCAATAATAATAAAAAACAAAACATGGCAATTCATATTTCATGATGGTCACTCCTCAAGTTTATTATATCAATGATTTGAAATTGACATTTTTATTTATTAGATAATGGACTATACATCATTTACAGCAAAAAATATTGATATGTAAGTGCGGCCGTTTTGAGATTTCAACGCCGTAAATTGTGGCGGGAAACCGAACTTCTGTGTACTTTTCATTCACTATGTATTAAAGCAATCAACCTATGAAAGGCAATGAAGGAATATCAAGAACTTCATTAATTTTTATCAAAGACTTTTGAAGATGTATATTATCATATTTTGAAAAGAAAAGTGGGGGTCAGTGTGTAAAATTTTCTAATGCATCATCATGGATGAAATAAGAGAATTCCGAAAGTCAGAGACAGTTTCAAAAACCTGAGGAGTGACCATCCTTAACACAAACTAATACAACATGACAAGAGACAAAACAAATAAACTAACATGAACAAGACCGCTACAAAACTAAAGCAGTACCAGTGTAATCTCATACAAACACTAGGGGTACTAGTATATTCAAATGAATCGGAAGGGTAGGGTAAGCATGCATGTCGTGCTGCAAATGTAAAGTCCGGTTTTGTCATGTTGTAGTCGATGTTTGTCAGTTCGGTAAAAACCTCTGCATGGATCTACTCAAAGATGCCTACATTCATTTTCAAACATTGTAATGATTTGTCGAATGGTGAATGGTGAATGTTGCTAATTTCCATACACAATTATTTTAACCATTATTTTTCAAATAACTTATTTTTGTGCTTCACATTTTTTCCAGAAACGATGGCGATTTCAATATGTATTGTGAAATAATGTTTATCGTATACAATGTGCATTGATTGGCAAAATAAAAACAAATGTTCATTCAAGTTGTGTGTGTGCTTCTTGAGAATTGTTCAATTTCATATCGTTTGCTCCGAAACCTAACGGATTAACTTGAATAATAAAAAATCTTATCTTGTTACTATAATAATAAACGATACAAATCAAATTTTAAGTATGCTAAGTCCCTGATGAACTTCCATATTATCTAGTGTTATCTAGTGTTAAGTATATCTATGGTAGAGTTCAGTTATTCGGGCACTTGTCGAAAAATTAATTTGTGTTGTGACGCAAATGATTGTTCTGTACATCAATAAATCAAGGGAAGTTAAAAACTAAGGTTTATGATAAAAGGGATGATTTCTCCTTCCCTATAGTCAACTTTCCTCATCTCGACATCGATGTTCCGTTAGCCTCTTCTTACGGGTCTACATTTCACAACTTGTTCAATATGCACGAGTATGTAGTGATGTTTCTGACTTCAACGACCGAAATCTTTGTCTCACTGAAAAACTTCTGCATCAAGGGTTTAGATATCATAAAATAAAAACATTCTCTAAATTTTATTATTGATACATTGACTTAATAAGAAAATTTGGTTCTACATGCAGGGCTCTTATACATCAGGGCATTTCACATCCAAACTTTTATGGCAATATCATTTACAAGGCACATAAATTAAAAAATTGTCCTTCCAAACTTATTAATCCGTTGAACAAACTTATAAGGGATGTAAAGGATATAAATACAGCATTGCTGTTAAATCTTTACATCTGGTTTTTGTTGGCAAAAATATTGATCATCTCTCAAATGGTTTACACCATAACTAAATTTAAACAATTTTTCATATTGGCAATATTTGACATTGCACAATTTCATGTTCTTCGTTCATAATTGATGATGTTGTTATACCAAATCTATTTAGAAGTACTTCAATTGAAGTTTCATATGTAAGAAGGCTTGATATCATAGTCAACGGAAATTATGTTCCTAGCTAGCTGTCAGTAAATGCGAGCATTTGTCTGGACAGTACCTGTGTGTATTGTCTTCATGTTTTTGTACTTCATTGTAAGGGTACTCGTCTTGATAAGTTGGACTTTTTTCTAGTTTGATTTTTACAGTGAGTCTTTTTGTGTATTTATTTTTTAGCCATTCACCACACACAGGGGAGGGTTTGGATTCAAGAAAACGAGTTTAACCCCACCGCAATTCTTACGCCTGTCCCAAGTCAGGAATGTGTTGGTCATTGGTTTGTCCTTGTCTTTTTCTAAAATTTTAGTTTCTTGATATCTGGGCTATTGGATGTAGTTTGTTTCCATTGATTTATTTCACTTTTTACCTTTTTGAGGCCATTTAGGGCTTGCTATATGGTTTGAGGTTCCTCACTGTGTTGAAGACCGTACGGTGACCCCTTGGTCGTTTTAACCTGGATATGGGATATTGTCTCCTTGCCATTAACCCAGTTTCCTTTTTTTTCATATTTACGACAGTAGCAACTGCGAGAAACTTACAACAGTACTACGACTACGTTCATGAATACAAATTACTACGTGTCGTAGACATGTTGTAAAGTTACGATAAATCTCTACGATACGACATGTCGCATCGTAACGTTAGTGAATACGTTGCCTGATCACCTGCTCGCAGACTTCTGTAACAAATTCACTCAATACTTGACAGGTATCGTTGGAATCAAACTTAACTTTAAAATGATATAATGAAAAGTGATAATAATAGAATTTAATGTTAGAAGGTATTCAATAATAAACTCACTCCAATTGAAATTTACAATTTCCAGTGATTGCATATCTTGTGCCATCATTTTTGAAAGCTACCAGTTAGTGTTATAACTCAAATGTAAAAAAAGGACATGAGACTTGCGAGAATCAAATTAGTTAGTTGATATGTTACCACACTTTAACACTTTTGCAATTTAAGGTAGCACAACAGTCTTTTGAAGGAAAATATCAGCCCTGACTCGGAATGCCTATACAATGCAACTTTGTTACCAGTAAAGATAAAATAACAAATGAGGCATCAAATGAAAGGAAAAAGATTAAACTGTGTGTTAATGATAATTTCAATAGTATTCATTTTAAGCATCATTGCAAAAATATCAAATTTTGGCAAATATTAGGTTTTTTAAAATCAATCAATCAATCAATCAGATTTTTGAAACAAGGCCTAGTTAAAAATTAAATAAGTCTTAAAATTTGAAAACTAATTCTCGCAGTAAAAATTGAATTTCATTTATTTTCAAAGCAGATGATCCGTTATAAAAAATCTGAGACATGGTTTTGTTGCCCTTTGATAGTTCATTCAGATAAAGTAAACAGAATTCACATGATTCGGGTACATGTAAAGCTGTAGACGTTATTTTGTCTTTAATAAATATAACGCAAAAATCTCTTCGTTTTGCCAAGTATGAAAATTTGAATACTGATACTTAAAAGGAATACATGAGCATGTAATATTGAAATGAGCATTAGAAGTTGGTTTATTCCTTTTCCTTTTATTGGATACCCCATTTTTCACTGTATCTTTACTAATAACACAGTTATTGGCATTCAAAATTGGTTACAGACAATTTCCGTCAAAAGACTGTTGTGTTCCCTTAAAAGGCATCGGAAATTTATAATACTATGGGAAAATGCACCCCCACGTGATTTCAATATTCCCCACGAGATTTCGAATCATTCCCATGGGAAGTTAAAGAAATATCAAGTGAATAATAAAAGTCCAATGTTAATATTTCAAAATCACACGAGAAATACTAAAATCCCATGAGAAACTGTATCTATTCATGAGATTTTGAAATTCCTATGCTTGTTTTCAATTGCTGCTGTGAAAAATCATAATATTAAGTGTTACAAATATGATTTTGTTAAGACCTTTGCGATTTCGCACATTTTAGTTATTTACACTGCTGAATAATTCTCAAAAATGGTGGCACAAGATTTGCAATTCCAATGATTGCAAATCTTGTGCCACCAATTTTTGAGAATTACCATGCAGTGTAAATAACTAAAATTTGCAATTGGAATGAGTTAATGTTTAAAACACTTTTGCAAAATTATCAATATAATCTGACAGAATGGTAGAGTCAAAATGAAATCTTTGAATGGAAATAAATACAGCCGGGCGGGTGAGGCCAACGACAATATTTCTCCGAACTTACATTCCATAGTGCGGGGATAATAAATGCATTGAATATGGTTTAATTAACATTAAAACAAAATAGATACCAGAAGTAAAATATTATTAAATAATATTTCATTCAAACTGCACACACCTGAAAACACAATACCAACAAATGTTTGTATTTTACAGTTTATAACAGTATATAAGAGGAACATAAATATTTCGGTTTTCATTTTGAAAAAAATAATGAATAATAGAATAAAAAATGATTTGATTTTAAAAAGTGATATATTTTTTGCCACCTGTACGCGAAAATGTGTGATAGCGGTAAAATGACCAGAAATATCTTAGCATCATTAACAAGAACATCAAACTTTGATGTGTTTATAAAGTTCTGTGCTTATAGCTTTTAATTTGTGTTCTAATATAATAAAGATAATTTAAAAAAAGCATTATACATTATGAAATAATCTCATATAATTATCAAGTGGGGGAACACAATGATTATCCGGTAATTTTGAATGAAATATTATTTAATAATATTTTACTTACAGTAATAAACCCCATACATTCTTCTTGAATTCTTCTATGAGATCGCATTTTTTCTGTGTGTTTATTGACAAAATATGTCCGCCTCCTAAAGCACACATTCTTGCAGCACCATTCCATTTTACTTCGTCTTCAAAAAGTGTGTATTCCGTTAGATCACTGTAAAAACCTGCAAAGATATAGGAAACCTATTGCAGATTAAATATGTTTGAGAACATTAAAATAAATTATAGAGTAAAATGTGTTTGAAGTTTAAACCCAATTACAGACGACAAAACAGGATGAAAGTGCTGGCTTCTCAGGAAATCTCAATTGAAACACAGTAAAGTATTGGAATAGTGCTATCAACAGATACATTGTAAAAATATTCTACATGTAGTACTGCACTGTAATTCTACAAGGACCCCCCCAACACACACAGAACATGAAATGCAATTGACCTTTTAGGAGAGTAAAATTAGCGTATATATTGTAAGAATATAAAAACAAGAACAGGAATTGACTAAATAAGTAATTTATTTCCAAAGGGGCTTAGGTATGTGGGTAGGTGGTGTTTTTTTATGGGGGGTTACAATTTACATCCAGCATCAATAAAATCTCAAGAAAGGTGCAGGTCTTCATAAAAGTCAGTTAAATATTTATAAGTATTGAACCAATTACTATTTTCCACACGTATGGGCCATTTATAAACCTGTAAACTTGCTAAAATTCCGTGAAACAGACTTTAATTAAAGGGCGGTAAGTGTACATCAGTAGAGTCCACCTCAGATTTTCAAATGGAGAGCACAAAACAGCTACCTCAAAAATTAAGAAAATGGCATGGATATTTCCTTTACACAGTAAAGAATTGAATTAAAGGTAGGGGCGAAAGGGGCACTTACATGTACTATGTCAATTTCTAGGGGACAAGGGTACCCCGAGATGCGAGTCACCCTGTACAATTTCATCATTTTTTGTTGTTGAATTTCACGCATATATCGTATTTCACACGTATTTTACCATCTACAGAAATTATTCCAATACAAGTTCAACCTGAACAGTCCCTGCAAACAACGAAAAATATTTTTTCCAACTCCAACCTTGATATCAGTCTCGTCACCGGTAAAATTTCACAAGATTATTCAATGCAGTTATCGCCCCTTGTTATCCCCTAGCGCCAGTTGAGAAGACTACTTGATATACAAAAAATGCAATGCCTAAAACTTCCGCCTTTCCAATTAATTATCCATTGTCAATACATTATCAGGTTTCATGTTATACAGTATGCTTTATCACTCACTATTGAATGTCAGTTTAGAAAAAATGGTAAAAAGGAACCATCTTAATCAGATTACTTAATCTATTAATTCCCCGTAAATTTTAAAATCGGTTAAAAATATCAATAAAAATATAGCTTTATACAAACCATGAATAGGAGTTGTTACCCACTCTGGATCAAGAAAAGAAGAACCAAAATCCAAAAACACAAAGATGATCGCAGTGACCTCAAATAATGCATTCATGATCTATTTTTGTTTGGTATATACCTATATGAAAAAAAAAATCATTTCATTAAAATTCATTTTTTTTTTGGTTGTGAATGTTGTGTTTTTTATGTCTGTGCTTTGTGGGTGTCTTGCGTCATTGTTTTTTGTGTTCACGTTTTTGCCATGTCTTTGGACTTTGATTTTTGTAAATACTACTCCTTTGTTGCTTTGGTATTCTACTGCCGTTGTTTACTTTAAGGTTGTGTTTAATGGGCCGATTGCTAATATTTTTTTTTGTTCTACGTCTTGTCGGAGATGTATTTACTTTATCAATGCAAATAAGATAAAGTTATAAGTATAAGGTAAAACAAGTTTTCGGAGAAAATAATAAGTCAAATCAAACTTATCCTGTTACTTAAGGTACGTTTAGCCTTTGCATTATTTGATATGATATTTTAATTTAATATTGATATTTTGGCTACAGTTTTCAAAATAATATGGCATTACTAGGCGCAGTACAAGGGAACGTTTGTGCATTTATATATAAGATAATACAGGATTTCGGAGTACCTACAAGTTTGAAAGAAAAAAGTAAACAACGAAAAATATTAAACCACAACGGTCTAAAACCTTGTATATGCTGAATAAAGTTTATATTTCTACTATTGCTTGGCTTTTCAGTTTAATATATAAAGGTGTTAAATGAAACAGAAAACGACTTTCATAGTTAAAATGTTTTAGGGACATTTTGTAATTATTAAAGCGAAATAAAAATGGGTGATTTTAACGTCAAGGGAGCAATATATCTGGACGATAACAAGTTCATAAATTTAAAGTAAAACAAGAAGGAAATAACAGTGGAAGGGACAACTGGGACAATGAGTTTTGATTGCCACTGGAAAAAGGAGAGAAATGGGTAAGGGCAGGAAATTTAGCCTACTATACGACTTCAAGTGCGTCTGCTCTCCTCAGAGAAATATAGAAGGGGCATTTCGTGGCGCTTCTCCACTAGGTTTGCGGTCAGGCTTTCAGTATTATGACCTGACAACCCCGTATAGACAGGGCGTTCCCCTACCCATCGACATGAGATGCCGGCAGCTCTGTAACCGGAGACCTTGAAGACCTATTCTGGTTTCGAGAAAGAATATGGAGTAAAAGTACACGAGACAAAGTCTCGTCAATTACATGGTAAAACCGAGCAATGGAACGACGCTTATATTGCTGTTCTTCATCCTGAAGATGCTACGAGGCCATTAATAATGAGCTGTCCTTATATCTCGTAGCATGCTGACATGTTGTACTTCGTAATAAGTATACCCCCATCTTTATTTAGCGTAAATCAACCAGATGTGTATGAATTTTTCATAAGTGAATGGAACATGTGGAAAAATTAACCACTGAATATATTAGGCTACTTGATCCAATCTAAGCTCGGTCCATAGCTGAATTTTGACTTTCATTTTTGGAAAAAAATGTTTACAACGAAAGTCCATTAAACGAAAAAAAATCAAAAGCTGATAGAGAACAAATAATCAAACGGATCTAAATTTAAAACTAAATGAGTATCTCCCTCATGTATAGCTCTGTCCTTAGCTGAATTTTGGCTTTCCCTTTTAGAGAACCTTTTGGTTATTTGTTCTCTCTCAGGTGTTACACGTTTTTCGGTTAATGGACTTCCAAATGGTTTTGCTTGAACTGCACTGATGAGACATAAGTTGCATAATGCGCATATGCGGAAAATGACGGTAACTTCGGTATTTTGTTATTTAGATTGTCTCCGAATAAATATAGATTGATCAAATAAATTAAGGTACTTTGTATAATTTTAATGTTTCTACATTGTATTTCCCATACATCGTACATTAACAAATTTATTTTTCCACGCGTCGAACTAGACCGTACATCGTACGCCCCTTTATGGCACTCTATAAACAAACGTCGAAAATATAGTATAATTCTGTGTACTTTACATACAATCACTACCGTCTTCAACGACCTTTACAGGCAATTATTTTAGCTTTTATGTAAATATATTTATAAGCATCAATTGACATGGGCATTCGTTCCCTACAGGACCTGATGCTGATGCGCTTTT
The DNA here is from genome assembly GCA_002080025.1 of Modiolus philippinarum. Lineage (NCBI taxonomy): Eukaryota > Metazoa > Mollusca > Bivalvia > Mytilida > Modiolidae > Modiolus > Modiolus philippinarum. The sequence continues at coordinate 43,285 of MJUU01046704.1, read as the reverse complement.
AATTGTTTTACGAAAGAACAAAATAGTTTAAATAATTGTAATGATCCAAACTGAAATTAAAAAAAATTAAATATATATTCTGACATGAGGGCATGCCAAAAGCCAGTACGTAGGAGATGTTCAAGAAAAGTTCATACTCCACAATCACAGATTTGTTTACGAAAATAACAGGACAATGGCATTAGAATGTTGAAGGAACAAAGCACACGATGGAACAAACACGATAAATCAAAGTCCAGAGACAAGGTAAAAGGAAGAACACAAGAAGAAATGAAGAGCGAGCCTCCTTAATTTATCGTACTAGTTATTTGAGAAAAAAACGGCAGAGTAAAGAATAAGGTGGGAGGGACAAGGGGGCAAGTGTTTAGATTAGCACTACAACATGGGAGAAATTGACAAATGCAGGAAATTTACCGCCTCACAAGGGATCTTTATATTGCATGAAACTTGGCGTTTCTCCAATTAGATTGTCTACAATGTCTGCCGGTCAGGCTTTCCTTATACAGTTGGGTGCAGTCATTACCTCTCACAAAGTTAACCTAGAACTTTTCTAATGACTGCTCTAAGTTAACTTAGAACTGTTCTAGAATAGTTCTAGAGCTGCTCTAGAAAAGTGTTTTAAAAGCAGTCATAGAGTAGAACTGTTCTAAAAGCAGTCATAGAGTAGAACTGTTCTAAAAGCAGTCATCGAGTAGAACTGTTCTAAAAACGGTCATAACCTGTTCTAAAAGCAGTCATGGTCTTCCGTATGACTGTTTTAGAACTGTTATAAGTTAACTCAGAAAATGACCACTTTTAGAACTGCTCTGTCTTATGACCACTTATAGAACTGCTCTATTTTATGACTGCTTTTAGAACTGTTCTAAGATAACTTAGAAAATGACCGTTTTATGACCGTTTCTTGAACTGTTCTACGTCTGCTCTATGTTAACTTCAAGTTAACTTAGAATTGTTTCTAGAATTGGATGAGAGGTTATGACTGCACCCAACTGTAATTCTCCAATTCACCACTCAGGGGTGCACATGGAGGCTCTATTTGATTACTGAAAACAATTTTAATTGTGTTACATAAGACAAAGTCCAACAACTCTAATCAACTACACGTACTTGAGTTACATGTTTGCACTATAAAACAAAACGGTTACATATTTGTTGATACCATATTAGATAATTTCCTATAGCCCTTGTCCCCACTACTGTTACACTCCCTTACAATATTTAAATTTCTACATTTTGTCTAAATATTACATATAAAAAGTATAAGAAGGGGAAAATATCCCCACTTCATCAACTGAATGTACAAATAAATAACTGACCAGGATGCAATGCTGTTATCAGTCGTATGCAACCACATGACATCCTGAACATTCTATAATAAACGTTAATGCCTAAGAAACTTGGAAAAGAATAAAGGTAGGAATTGATGTTTTTTTGGTATATTCAACGATGATCTATTTTTTTATGTCCAGTGAACAATATTTCAGATTTATCGAGACGAGAACAACTTTATCAATTTGAAAAATTATATGTAAAAGAAGAGAGATATGGGGGCGCAAGAGACAACTTTGGAAACGAGTTTTGTTAGGCCATACAAAAATAATGATTAGATTCTGAGGCCATTTTTCTGAAAAAATGATGAGACAGGGAGGGAGAAGATTTTTATTTTTATTGGTTCAAAATCATGATGAGGCATCTTTTTACATTACTGAAACGCCCAAAAAGTGATGAGGCAGGTAATTTTGATTTTTTTTTATTTGAAACTTGAATAAAAAAGTAAAATAAGCTCCGAAAGAAGAGATGAGGCAGGGGCCTGAGAAGCTAATTTATTTTTTTATTTTGCCTTAGACTTCTATACGATTCACAGCTAGTGTGCTTTTGAACCAGAAATGTATAAAAGGTCTTCATACTGCACGGGGTGTTACGTTTCCTCAGACAGTTTGACTACAATGATTCGCGGTCAGGCTTTCTGTGTTATGACCTGACTAACTGGTGCATAGACAGGATTTTCGTACCCATCACCCTGGGACACGCCCATCAGTTCTGTAGACGGAGCCCCTGAAAACCGATTCGGGTAGCATGTAAAATATGGCAGGATTTTATTCAAAGATTACGAAATATGCGCTGAAATGGGTGTCAATTATCTCATTTTTTAAAATGATTTAAGACCTAGGTTAACGGACATAACTCTTAAAAATCATGTATATGTTTTTAGGTCAATTTTCATAGATATAGTGTAAGCTTCAATCTAACATAGATGAGTTTTATTCTTTTTCACATAACTGCTTAAAAAGAATAGATTAAACTGACTGTCTCAAACGCCTCATGGATTTAAAAAGTTATCTCCCTTAACCTAGGTCTACTACGTTAATTATCGTAAATTCTGTTTCTGTAGATGGCAATTTCGACAACTTATGTCTCTGCAGTAAAGTTTAAATCAAAACATTTGGAAAGTTTAGAGTATACGGTCATAGTTTAAGGATTATAAAATACAACATATAATCTTCAACATTTCGGAAGATACATGTATGATACCAATTTAAAGCTAACATGTATTAGTTTTATGCAGATATCTATAAACAATGCGTCACTATAGTGAGCAGTAGTAGTTACCTGATATTTGGGAAGTAATTTTGACAAACTGTTGATAAATGATAAAAATTGTTTCATACGAGTCTCTGTTGTGTTGTGGAAATGAGTCTGTCAACAGCAAAGCTACTAATTCTTTCAAGATCCTAAACGGTTGCTAGTATCTTTGTCGGGAGCGAACCCATAAGAACATTGACATGGATAAAGCTTAAGTACTTAGTAGGGAAACTTGGGTTTTTGCATCGACAACTAGGTTCCTCAGAAGAAAACCTGGGTTTTGTTGGCGAAATACAATACATACCCAAGTTACATAAAAAACTGTTGATTTAATTATGCTATTCACGTGTTTCAAGTTTTAAAAATTAGGTTTTCCAGAGCTAAACTTGAGAATCCCTTATTGCACGCGAAAGTGGGTATAACTAGCGTAAATCTTATTTTCCTATGGGAAAATCGGGTTTTTACTTCAGTAAACTAGGGTTTCAGAGCTATACCCGAGTATCCATTGGGATACTAAGGTTTCTCAGAGGGAATGTTTGGTGTGGATGCGACAACTACATGTAGGTTTCCTTTTAAAAATGCATGCAAAGCTCAGATTTCTACGAGTTGAAAGGTAAATTCGAGTTTCAATCAGGAAACCTAGGTATCGGTGGCTAAAACTTTGTTTTCTCTACTTAGTTCACTTTCGAGTGCCATATGGCTGTTACCTTTGTGGCCATTGTGACGCTCCATAATCCTAATTGATACCTTTGAATACCAGAACTCCAAAATGGACTATTTTGATTGACTGATAGATAAGTAAAGAGTTTTTCAATATTTTTGCAATATTTCAGTTATATCAGGTTGATAACAAATTCAAATATTATATAAGAAAGAAATTATGTAGAAGGCAAACCGAGGGTAACAAATTTTGATTGCAACTTGAAAATGGGAGAAATTGCTAGAGTAAGGAAATTAAGCCTCCTATCCAATCATAATGAGTCCAAAGGCAGCTCTGTATGCACATTCCCTAAAACCGATTCAGGTGCCGAATGGTCTATTATTTAAGTACATGTACATGTACGTTTACTAGAAATAAATTCAGGTCGGACATCACTTTTTATCAAGTTTGACAAATTAATTGATATTAACTCAACCTGGATTTTTTCACCCAGCACGTATTGATTTAATGAATATTGATCCCATTATTTGTCTTACTATAGTCCATTGCAAAGAAAGATATGAGAGTAAATGGTCCCACCAAGGGCGTTAATCTTTGTCAAAATATGCGAATATGCGGACTCAAACTTAAGAAACTGAATAATGAACAATATGTTTGACGAAATATCTAGAATCTCTCTTGTTAAAGTCGGTAATTATCATTCAACAGTCCACACAATAAGATCGATTTTAACCGAGAACATTAAAGTATGTCCACCTTTTGAGTCTGTAGAAATAAGGTAAATAACGACTTTCAAATCAAAAATCGACACATTGTTTATAGTGTTTTAAATTTATTTCATAGAAAGCTTATCCAAAATATCTAGATAAAAGTGTTGCACGCAGTTCTATATAGTATGAATGATAATGTGTTGGTGAGGTGAGCTGCAAAGGTAGAAGTATTCTACCTCTGCAGCTCACCTCATCAACACATTATCATTTATCAAGAAAAAAAAAACATGTTTATAAGCCGAATCAAAATCAACTTATTCATATTTTTATAACCCATCACACGAACTGGCATGATGCTACAAAACAAAGCCCAAGCTTGATTGGAAGTTCAGAGGAGCAAGAAGTTCGGGATTTATGCCCCCAGAAACTTAGAAATTTTTCAAATTCTACATTTCAAACTTATAATTTGTGAACAATATTGTAAACTCTCTTTGTCAGAGAACCTCGGTGTAGAGCTAGCCCCTCTGAAAACTTTGGAATATTTCTAACTTTTTGGCATTCTGACTTAACAATATTACCCGTCTTCAAAATTGTTTTTTAAGCAGCATTATCTCTAAACTCTGTCCAAGTTTTTTTTCAGAGAAGTTGGTACTTAGGTCCGTTGCAAAACATTGCAAAAATAAGTGTTGGAGTATCATGTAGTGCACTGTTACTGTTTATGTCTAATACGGGGCAACTAACTGAATCATTCTGTTACCCCATGCGATGTTAGATTTCCAAATAGGCATTGAAAAATCATCGTCTATTAAATATTGTCAAAAAATAAATTTTAACATTATTTTCTCCCAAGACTTGTGACAAATATTCTTAATCAACATTTTACGGCTGCATCTAACATTCTGTAGTATGGTGCCGGGTTTGAAATTTGTTGTCTGAGCTTTCAGAGCAATTTTTGAGTATTTTACAAATACTGTACAGTACGGTGGACAAACTGCACGACACAATGATCATTGTTGGGGTATGATGCTACATGATAAAACATGTTTTGATTTTTTAATTAAAAAAAACCACTACAATGACATCAAAAGTATGTCTTAAGAGTTTTTGTTGATAAATGCAGATACGTAGAAATTAAAAGGAATACTGGATCTCTAAACTTATTGAAATGAATATATACCACATAACAACAAACTATTTATGAAATTGAAGTGCATTTTAAATTTTTCCTATCTGACAATTCTTTAACTAAATTTTAATTGACGAAAAATTAAAACGCCACAAATCGATTACACATAAATCACGCTTAGCTCAGCAGTTTTCATTAGTTAGTGATTCCCTCTTGATGTATTGAAGTATTGATTTTTTACATGTAAAAATAGATCTGTTGTCGGAGTGAACACGATTCAAAAGTCCCGTATAGATGTCGAACAGAGATGTATCCAAGTTTCTTATGGACATGGATGCGGAATTGGCAACAACCAAAGAAATTTTTGGCAAAATACTCTTACAGACACCGTCATCCGTGGCCCAACAAGAGACAAGACAAAAACACTTTAAGCGACCACAAGTTTATTGTAAGAAAATTTGGCAAAAATTTGTATAATCATATACAGATAGTTAGACTACGATTTTTAGAAAGCAAAAATGTTCATTTCTGTATGAGAAATTTTCACAAGAATAAGTACACCATAACTGAAAAAATATAGAGCGAATACACCCAAAACATGAGGTATCGTTTTACTGATTCACACTATATGATAGACAAACTCCAAATGAACAATGATGAACAAATAAAGGGATATAAAATAAGAAAACACAATTACGTATTGTCCTGTTTTCTTTTTCACGACTGTGGTCATGGAGTTATTAGTATAACTTTATTTGGTTTTATTCGTATGTTTATTATACTGTAGGTAAATGGGACAGAGAAAGGGGAGGTTTGGGTACCAATAATTTGGTCTAACCCTACCGCAGACTTTTGCTATTGCCGGTCCCAATCCCGGTTGTCCGAGTTCCTATCGTTGTTAACGTTTGTCTTTTATTTGTTTTTAGCTCACCTGACCCGGAGGGTCAGTCTGAGCTATTGCCATCACTTGGCGTCCGTCGTCCGTCTGACCGACCGTCCGTCCGTCATCCGTCCGTTAAACTTTTCACATTTTCATCTTCTCCCCTGAAACCACTGAAGCAAATTCAACAAAACTGTACAGGAATGATGTATGGAAGGTCCTTTACAAAGATTGGTCATTTCGTTCCGATCCGAAAAAAACATGGCCGCCAAGACTGAACTTAGGTTTAACATTAGACCCTATGGGAAAAATCACATTTTCATCTTTTCCTCTGAAACAGCTGAAACAAATTTAACAAAGAAATAATGTACTAAAGGTCCTTAACAAAGATTGCTCATTTAGTTCCGATTCGATAAGTAACATGGCCGCCAGCACAGAACTTAGTTTAACATTGGACCCAATGGGAAAATCACATTTTCATCTTCTGCTCTAGATCTGAAATCGCTGAAGCAAATTTAACCACACTTTACAAGAATGATGTACGAAAGGTCCTTAACAAAGATTGGTCATTTAGTTCTGATTCGATAAAAAACATGGCCGTCAGCGCAGAACTACATGTAAGTTTAACATTGATATATTGTCATATTTGAAACAAAAAAATCACCCCTCAGTTTCCCGTCTTGTTTCTTGGTAAGGCAAAAGTCAGGAATAGTTGATGCGGATCAAAGAATTACTTAATAGATTAAGTAAAATGAAAAGTAGAATTTTTATTAACCAAATCAAATGCTTTTAAGCCTTCCGTCAAGAAAATGGCAACTATCAGTTAGTAATCTTTAGATAATATACTCAACTTATCGCTTGAATGTAGTAAACAGGGTATCATAATAATTGCAAGCATCCACTGATTTTTCACTAACTGCATACAGTTGTTGATCGACAATAAAGGTAATCATATTTAATCAACGACACGTTTGAATAAAATAAAAATATTTATACCATAAATTTATTTATTTTAATGAAATATCCTGCAAAATAGGTTTTTTTTTATAATATAGGGTCAAATATCTGAAAGACGCCAATCAAAGTATTAAAAACTTCAACTTGGCAAGGAAAATATGTCGTGGTATAATTCAGTTGTTGTATAGCAAAAACGTATGAGGAACAGATGAAAATCATTTCTGTACGGTGGTAAATATTTTTGTTCGTTCACGAATTACAGTGAAAACGCACAACAACCGGAGTTAAACAGTCAGTACACCGTACATGCACAGTCCTGGTACCGAATAAGCCAAACTCGCACCGAACAATCACCGGAACCCTACAGGACGAGCACCGAAGAAAACGTATTTATAACGGTAACATACCGGACGAGTACCGAATAAAACGAATGGCTAACGAAAACGTACCGCACGAGCACTGAGTAAAAACGAATTGAATAATAACTATGCAAAACAGTCGATTTTTCGAAAAGGCTATTCCGAGTTCCCATCATTGTCTACGTTTGTCTTTTTATTGTTTTTCTTGTGCAGTTCCCTAGTAGATTGTGGCGCATGTAATTGTAATTTTTGGCCATTGTAAGTGTCTCCTGACATCTTTGCTATATTAAACCTGTGTCTTTTGATCACCGAACAACTTATTTTACACAGATAATCATTACAGCGAGCTTGACCAATTAAATTCATTTTCCCAAAATGTCACCGAATAGAAAAGCAAGTGAATGGCATAAGAAAAGAACTGTCGGGTCACAAATACAATTCTTCACTAACGACCCAAGTTGAATATTCCAGTGAAGATAAACCAGACCAAGATCGAATTAAAGTTATACAGTCTTTAGAGTAGCGGATGCTCTTCAACGGCTAGAAAACGGAAATTTTTTAAAATTTTGATGTTTTGGGTATATTTTAGAAAAATGTTACAATAAAAATACAAATAAACAAACACTGCCCACGTCTTGCAATTGCTAAATTAAAGAAGCAACTTTGAAGGGTAGTGTATAGCACCTTCTATTGGATGATCACATATTAAGCAATCGTTGTAAATTCGTTTTAATTCTTCTGCTGATGTATTTATGCAAAATAAAAATGGTAAAGGTGGGCCACATTTTAAAAGGTAAAAAAGGACAAAATATACAAAAAAAATAATAAAAGACAGGAGAAAGGTAAAAAAGGACAACATATACAAAGAAAAATTTTAAAGACAGAAGAAAGGAACAGAAAGTACTAGTATTGCTCAAATTATCGGCCTAATGGCCTCCAACTGGGGGGCAACCAGATAAATTCTGTTAATATAGTGGTTCAAGTTTCTCTTGTTATTTTGGTTTTCCGTCCGGTTGCCTCATAGTTGCATTTCCTTCTGTTCTAAGCTGTTTTTCCTATTCTTCTTTTTTTCAATATTTTATAGTTTGTACTTATTATCTTTTAATAGACCATTTGCCAATTAAAACGGAATTCCCGAATTTGACCTCGCGTTTTACAAACTTGGTCAAAGGGAAGCAACTCTAGACCGGACAAACACGGTTAGTTTCCAACGTAAACTAACCAAAATGTAAAAATTATTTTCTTTTGACCTGTAAGGATTCCAAACCTCGACTTTGGTGAACTTTATCAAAATAATCTGACCTTTTATGTGCCTGTTTGATTTGCTTTATTTCCCAATAGATTTCATATACCAGAATGCTGATTTATAAGGGTTTCTTCGGTAAATGTGACAACCTGTCCGGTGTCACGTGACGTTGATTGAGTCAAAATTTTAAAGAACGGAACCAAAGTCGTAATTGGCAAATCACCTATTGTGGCCTACTTTGACGAATCTTTTTTTTTTCATTACATGTCAATTATGGCCGTTGCACAACAAATATTTTTATAAATTCATTTTATTCGGTGCTCGTCCGGTTCGTTTCCGCTGTAGGTCCGGAACTCCAACGGTTTATCCGTTATCTTTTCGGTAAAAGTCCGTTTCACCAATTTAATCTACCGTGTATGAACGGATGCAAAACGGACAAGAACCGAACGAATAACGTATATGCAACGCATGACAACCGAACAAAACGTAAGCCTACCGTACATTCACCGGACATTTTGTGCGGTATATGTCCGTTCCAAGTTTTGAACATGTTCAAAATTTTTCACCGTACAAAACGGACATCAACGTACTTGTACCGTATTCATCGGATAAAGAACGGACGACAAACGTATATGAACGGAGACGAACGGATATAATTTATTTTTATACGTTCGGCGTTCGTTCGTCTAGTGTAAGGGGCTTTAACTACTACATTAAAAATCGTGACCAACTACGGTTTACATGCAATGCATGCTTTGCAGCTTAACTTATGAGACAGCATGTATGCAGAGTCTCAAAAGCATCAGAACAGAAATATTATGTCAACAAAAAAAAAAATCTTAGTTCGGACAAGAGATCTAATCAACTATTGTCCAAAAACGGTTTAATTATATTAATAATTATCTCAATCCTAGCTTAAATTTCATTCCGTTCTTGGTATCGAAAATCATGTGTTTAGTATCATGTGAGGAATATTTAAAGAGCTCATTGACATTGTGATCTTTGTATGAATAATTTCGACACATGATTTAATGACCACAATGGGAAATACTGCAAGTATTTGGTATATGAAAAGTGTAAATCTCTTTTAAAAAGTAAAATGGAATATAATGGTATTATAGTAGTTCTAAGTTCATGACACCCGCCACCAGGATTAGTGATGGAGGCCAGAACTATAATAAGGATAAGGTTTAGTTTTCAGTAGTAGCCATGTTACTTCCTGTTTGGTCTGAAAAGCAATACTTTGAAACATTATGAATACTTAACAAATGACATTAAGATTTGCTTTTGTTCTCAGCTGTGCATAAACTAGGTTAATGTAAATGTCATCTATGCTATACCTTCCCCACTTATACTGTTATACTGCACAGGTCATGGTCCATGACATGGAGTGCAGTTTAAATGATTGATCAGTAAGAAAGTTCAATATTATCATTTTCAACAACAAATAATATTATAACGGTAAGGTCATGACCTATTCATTTGTTGGGCGGTTGGGCGGGGGGGGGGGGGGGGTTNGGCTGCTTACGGCTGCATTTTTATTTTTTATATTTTTTTCCATCCTCAGAACATTAAATATGGTCGTCCCCTAAGAGGTCGTAAATTTGCAGTGCCAGTATGAAGGCAGGAAAATGCAAGCCACGCCACCAAAAAAGCTGTTTCCCATTAATTGGGCAATAACACGGACTCAACAGCTCTATAAGAGCCCTAAGCCTATATATGTGGAGCCTGGAGCCCAGTGACTGAGTGAGTGGAGCTTGGAGTCATTGTTTGAGACCAAAACCCCAGTGTTTAAGCCTGTAAGCCCTAGTATTGGACCCAGATCCCAAAATCCAAGAAAGCTTAAGCCTATAGCCCAGGGCTGTCATGCAAAATACGCGGCAAAATATGTACTTCACCACCCTCCCTGCCCCAAGTGGCCACGTTTTTGCGTAATAACTTCCCGAATTGGGCAAAAAATCTCTCTCCTACTTCAATGAGGATAAACACCTAAGGGGGTCGGGGTAGTAAATTTAAAATCCTAGGAAAAATGGACCGTATGATGGATTACGATTAATGATAAGATAAAAAGATACTAGAATATTTTGAAAATTTGATACGCTGATAGGAAATTCTCATTAAAAAATGTGAAAATGTCTTGATTATATGAGGATTTTCTCAAAGAGTAAATGTATACCATTTTATGCCGGTAAGTGGGGATAGAGAGGGATGCATATAAAAAAATTATTCCATTGTTTTGTGATCCTCTGTTAACTAATTATTCATAATAATTAAAATCAATGTCGCCCGAAAAATGAATAATAAATGCATGTCCAGTGACAACTATTGGTAACCTCAGTTTCTATCTGGTTAAGAAAGATATGAAATTCCTAAATACCTTCCTGCTTGAGCAAAGTTCAACTCAAAAAGTGCTGTGGAAGTTTATATTTTCGCGGCTGATTTTGAAATGCATGTGTCAAAACACTTATTGACCAACCAAATCGGGATATGCAAGTTAACCTGCACAGCTGGAGTTACCTGTTGACCCGACCTCCTAATCAGATAACTGTGCAGGATAACTAACATATACCGACTTGTTTGTTCAATAACTATAACTTAAGGTCTATATGCGTACAAATGAAAAATGGCATACAGAAATAAGATAAATATTTTGTCAAATCTGCGTTAGCATCTTCATCATTCAGGTGTTGCATAGTAGTTATCCACAGAGTCTCCAAATCTGTAAAAAAAAATCTCATTGTAAAAATCAGAACAATACAAAAAACTGATGCTTTGGAAACTGTCTTTCATTATTAGTATGCTATTTTGTTTCGTTCTTTTCATAAATTCCAAATTGGAAATATTCAGTCTTGTTAATGCATCATTAAAAAGAATAAAAGTAAGCAAGCATAAAATATTTTTGGATAGCTCTTGCCATGAAAATTTATTGGAAATGGGTAAATTAATTCTAGAACACTGCCATTATTAATTGTAAAATTTTGGCAAGGAACGTATTTTCGCTTACATTCCAATTAAAGATTAGCAGAAATTGGCATCAACGGAATGATCATGGGATATAACAAACATTATACATGTTTGAAACATATGTGCATATGAAGGTTGATTAAAAACCACAAAAACAATTACTTCATAGGTATAAAAGTGGACTTGAGACAGAGCTCCCTTATTATCATCTATTCTCATTAGCAGACATCTTCTATTTCGTATTTTGTAAAATCTTTCGAGTTTCAAATTAATTTGGTGAATCTTTATTAACAATTACTGTATCGACACTTATTTCTCGTCTTTTTCATAATGTGTTTAATCAGAAAGTCGTTTGAATACTTAATCAATGTTTAAGGTTTTAGAAAGAGGTTAAGGGACGCAACTCTTAAAATCATTTGTATGTTTGTTTAAATCATGTTTGAAAATATATTCTAAGCTTGTTAGTAACATAGATGATTTTATTTCATTTTTCACAGCAATGCGGAAAAAGCAGTTATGAACATGCTCGTTTCAAACGTCTTACAGATTTCAGGAATTATCTCCCTTAACCAAGGTCTTTACCTTAAATATATAATGTTTTATTTGTTGAATACTCTGCGGTTTACTACTATGCAACATCTGAATGCTGAAGATGCTAACGCAGATTTGACAAAATATTTATGTTATTTCTGTATGCCATTTTTCACTTTTACGCATATAGACCTTAAGTTATAGTTATTTAACAATCAAGTCGGTATCTGTTAGTCATTCTGCACAGCTGGAGTGACCTGATTTGACCCGACCGACGTAGACGAAAAATAATTATTTTACAAATTACATACATATAGTAACTTATTTGACAATAATGAAGTCCAAGTAAATATCCAAATTAATAGTTCACTAAAGTCCACCAATAAATGTCCGGATGAATATTCCTTATAATCCTCTCTAAATAGTTGATAACAGATTCACAATAACTTATGTCAATTTCCAATACAAAAGAGGTGCATAATAATTCTGTATAAACCAATTAATCCTGTATAAACTTATTAAACTGACTGACTTAACCCCTTCCTGCTACCTTAAATATATACATTAACTATTTCTAGAGAAATCATTCACAAGATATAACTGGAACATTCTAATCAACTGATAATCACATGACTAGAATGATTATGAAAGGAAAACTTCTAGAAAATTCTATGTGTTAAAATCTTAATTTGAATTCTAGAAAACTTCACATGTTCTAAGGTGTAATAACCTTGACCGTTGTTTATTGTAAACAAGTTAAATAAACAGGCCAAACAAATTAAATACTATTAAGGCCTTACAAAATAAAAACAATCAATACAATGCATGATAGAATGTTTACAATATTAAATTACCTATAACAATATAATGGTATTAAGTAATTCTAAGTTAATCAAACCCGCCACCATTGTGGTCATAAACTTATGTGTCGAAATTATTCATACAAAGATCATAATGTCAATGAACTCTTTAAATATTCCCTCACATAATACCAAAAATATGATTTTCGATACCAAGAACAGAACGAAATTTAAACTAGCACTGAGATAATTATTAATATAATTAAACCGTTTTTGGACAATAGTTGATTAGATCTCTTATCTGAACTAAGATTTTTTTTGCTAACATAATATTTGTCTGTTCTGATACTTTTGATACTCCTAAGTTATGCTGCAAAGCATGCATTGCATGTAGACCGTGATAGTTCACTATTTTTATGTAGTAGTTTAACAACTGAATTATCAGATTATACCACGACATATTTTCCATGCAAAATTGAAGTTTTTAATAACTTTGATGGGCGTCTTTCAGAAATTCGAGCCTATATTATAAACAAAAACATATATTGCTGGATATCTCATTAAAAATAAATAAATTCATGATATAAATATTTTAATTTTATTCAAACGTGTCCTTCATTTAAATATGATTACCTTCATTATCGATCAACAACTGTATGCAGTATAAATGAAAAATCAGTGGATGGTTGCAATTAGTATGATACCCTGTTTACTACATTGAAGCGGTAAGTTGAGTATATTATGTAAATATTACTAACTGATAGTTGTTGCAAATTTTGAAATTTTCTGATGCATTTATTGAAATTACCATCAATTTATTGCTCCTGTAAACTTTTAAATGATATTAAAATATTTTATTTCTGAATATACATGTAAACAACTTAAAGATTGCTTTAAGAAGCCTATTGTATAAAGCATAGCGCCGTTGCCATTTTCTTGACAGAAGACTTAAAAGTAGGGTTGGCAATTTCACAGATATACTGAACCGGTTATTCGGAAAACCTTTCGACCGATTAACCGGTTAACCGGTGTTTGATGAAATATTGAATGTTTTCCAGATAATAGAATTTTCGCGCCTGTCCCGAACGCATGCTTGAGAATTATTTGTTGTTTGTTGAGCAAGTGTATTTTTTCTAATGAACACCGTGAAGGCTAGATCATTTTCTTTAACCCAGGTGCTAGTGTCATAGATTTTTTTAGCATAGACCGGGGCCAGAAATCCCAACCCCACTCCTGAAAATCAAATGGTCCATGCTTTACTGGATGGGTTATACCAACTACAGTAATATATATATTGTGCATGTTGTAGAAGCTGGCAACATCGTAATTTCTATTTCCTTCACCTACAACTAGGTTCAAAATATATATCTGATAAATACGCGGAAATGTTCTTTTTATTTCGACCTTTTCTTTTCAAAAATACACATTGGTTACATAAACAAGAGGCTCTCAAGAGCCTGTATCGCTCACCTGGGCCACGGCTGACATATGCAGTTAAAATAAGGGCATTATTTTCAAATTTGTTAATAGACATTGATGTTATATTATCTTAAGTTAAACTATATTCCAGACTGGCAGCTACTTTGGAAGGGGTGCAGTTCTACTGTCACCTTTCTTGAAGGGGACCATTGAGTCTAATTTTGGTTCCAATTGACTTAATATTTTCAGAGAAGGACATCTTTAAACGCTTCCTGCTAGGCTTCCAATAGGTCTCAAGGTTAAACTATGTTCCCCACTGGGGCCATCTTGAATGCACTGCAGACAAGCCAGGCAAGTTTTTCAAACGGGAACAACTATGGTCCGTTGTGACCAAGTATGTTTTCATTATTGAGAAGATCTTTTAATGTTTTCCCAATGGGTCAAATGTTATATCTGTTCCACGCTGGCAGCCATCTTGCATAAAGTAAAGACTTGAAAAACAACTCTTTAGCATGGGCGGCAACCTAATGACTGTTGTGGCCAAGTTTGGTTCAAATTGGCTGAAAAGTTTCAGAGAAGATCTTTGAATGTGTTTTCCCATTGGATCCAATGTTAAAACTATGATCCCTGCTGGCGGCCATCTTGGATATAGCGCTAATCTGAAAGACAACTTTTTTGCAGGTGACCATCTAAGGACTATTGTGGCCAAGTTTGGTTTCAATTGACCTAGTAGTTTCCGAGAAGATCTTTGAAAGTGTTTTCTCATAGAGTCCAATGTTAAAACTATGATCCCTGCTGGCGGCCATCTTGGATATAGCGCTAATCTGAAAGACAATTTTTTTGCAGGTGACCATCTAAGGACTATTGTGGCCAAGTTTGGTTTCAATTGGCTCTGTAGTTTCAGAGGAGAAGATCTTTGAAAGTGTTTTCCCATAGGGTCAAATGTTAAAAGTATGATCCCCGCTGGCGGCCATCTTCGATATAGCACGGATCTGAAAAACAAATTTTTTGAAAGGGACCATTTAAGGACTATTGTGGCCAAGTTTACTTTCAATTGGCTCTGTAGTTTGAGAGGAGAAGATCTTTGAAAGTGCTTTCCCGTAGGATCCAATGTTAAAACTATGATCTCCGCTGGCGGCCATCTTGGATTTAGTGCGGATCTGAAAAACAACATTTTTGCAGGGGACCATCTAAGGACTATTGTGGCCGAGTTTGGTTTCAATTGGCCAAGTAGTTTCAGAGGAGAAGATCTTTGAAAGTGTTTTCTCATAGAGTCTAATGTTAAAACTATGATCTCCGCTGGCGGCAATCTTGGATATAGCACGGATCTGAAAAACAAATTTTTTGAAGGGGACCATCTAAGGACTATTGTGGCCAAGTTCACTTTCAATTGGCTCCGTAGTTTCAGAGGAGATCTTTGAAAGTGTTTTCCCATAGGGTCCAATGTTATAACTATGATCCCGCTGGCGCCCATCTTGGATTTAGTGCGGATCTGAAAAACAAGTTTTTTCAGGGGACCATCTACGGACTATTGTGGCCAAATTTGGTTTCAATTGACCCAGTAGTTTCAGAGGAGAAGATCTTTGAATGTGTTTTCCCACAGGGTCCAATATTAAAACTACGTTTCCCGCTGGCAGTCATCTTGAATTTCTCGCGGACCTTAACAACAGCTTTTTTGTAAGGGACCACCAAAGGACTGTTGTGGCCTAGTTTGGTGCTAATCTGTTCGGCAGTTTCAGAGAAGAAGATCTTTGAATGTGTTTTCCCATAGGGTCTAATGTTAAAACCATGTTTCCCGCTAGCGGCCATCTTGGATATCGGGCGGACCTGAAAAACAGTTTTTTATGTAAGGGACCACCAAAGGGCTATTGTGGCCAAGTTTGGTGCGAAATGGCTCAGCCGTTTCAGAGGAGAAGATCTTTGAATATGTTTTCCCATAGGGTCCAATGTTAAAACTATGTTTCCCGCTGGCAGCCATTTTTAATTTCGCAGACCTGAAAAACAGCTTTTTTGTTAGGGACCACCCAAGGACTATTGTGGCCAAGTTTGGTGCCAATTGGCTCAGTAGTTTCAGAGAAGATCTTTGAACGTGTTTTCCCATAGGGTCGATTGTTAAAACTATGTTTCCCGCTGGCGGCCATCTTGGGTATCGGGCGGACCTGAAAAACAGCATTTTTATAAGGGTCCACCAAAGGACTATTGTGGCCAAGTTTGGTGCTAATTGGCTAAGGTGTAGTTTCAGAGGAGAAGATCTTTGAATGAAAAGTTTACGCCGGACGGACGCAAATTGATGGCAAAAGCTCACCCTGGCATAAGCCAGGTAAGCTAAAAACTACAAGAACACGTTTTGTTGGATTGAGTAATGGAGAAAACCCAGTATTTGCGTTTATTTAATATTGTTGAAAACTAAGGAGTATCTCCCTCGTGTAAAGCTTTGTCTTTGATACTTGGTTTTCCTTTCAGATCATATTGGTTATCTGTTTTCCGTCAGTCTTCAACATTTTTGAGTTTATGGTCTTCCAGATGTTTAGGTTTTATTGCTTTGGAGAGACATAAATTGTCTAAATGGTCATACGCAGAAACAAAATTAGAAGCAAGTTCGGTATTAAGTTAATGGTTATTTATTTTACACCATATTCCGACTTTTTCGTGTTTACTTTAATTTAGTTCTTTTCCTGCTTTAACAGGGGCGAACCCAGAGTGCTGCTCATGAGTGAAGGGGGGATGGGGGCACAACATCAAATAACTAATTTCATAATCTTTTACAAGTTCCCTCCACTTATCACTGTTAGTTCAAGATATATACAAAAATCTGCATTCAACTGTGGTGAAATGCACAGTCACAGTATCGGGCTCACCAGCTGTGCTGGGATGATCTATTTCTTCCAGAATATTTGGTAGAAGGAAAATTAAATGAAATATCCGGTTTGTACATTTTTTTCATGAATTCATATTTTTCTGTACAACAGCTGCTTATTAAGAAAAAATGCCTTTGACAAAGCAAAACCTTGAAATATTATAAATAGGGGTAATCCCCGCGAGATCCCCAGCTCTCTTAGATCCTGGAGTATGTGCATTCCAGATTCCTATCGGTGGAGCCCGGAGCCTTAGTGTTAGAGCCCGGAGCCCTAGTGTTGGAGCCCGGAGCCCTAGTGTTAGAGCCTGAAACCCAGTGTAATACAGATCCTAATGTTCAAAAATGATTGGAGCCCAGGAGTCTAAAGCCCATGTTATTCCCAAATCATCACACATTTGAACTGAAAATTCTCTTGTTAGACAAGAATTTCAGGAGATCGTGGCCTAAGCAAAGAAATAAAATGTCTTTAGAATTAAGAATGGATTTGAAGTTTATACTCCTAGTTCAATTGTTTTAATGTGTTATACTGTTTAGGAAAAGGTAACACTAGGCCATAATAATAAAAAAATATCCTAGATTCTCATCCCCAAACGCCCCGATATATATTTTGACACGTCTGAACAAATTTTATTTTGATTTTTTGGAAAATTTTGAAACATTTCTTTTATGATTAAAGCATTTTTTACAAAATTTGATAAAAATAGAAAATGAAATTTGTCCAACCGCCAAAATTTTGAGAAAAAAATGGATGAGAGTCAAGGAATTATCTTATTGTGGTCGCATCTTAGAGTTTTATGAATGATCTGTACTAATGACACATAAATTGCCAAAATGGTAAGAATTGCTGAATGTAACCAAACAAAAATAAGGGAAATGTAATAAAAATGTTGATAATTACCCGGGGGGGGGGGGGAACTTGGTATTTTTTCTGGTAGGGATGTGCCAAATTGATCTCGGAAACAAGCCCCGAATTTATATACTCATGTACATAAAGCATTCCCCAAATTCATATAAAAATACTAAATTCAGGACAGGAATATATTAATATACCATTGATTTTTATATGATAATTTTAAAAATTCAACGAATCAAAGCAAAAGTACATGAAATATTGAACATTTAAAGAATATAATGATCAGAACTTATGTTGTCAAAATAACTGCCCTTTTTGCTTTTTTCATTCCCAAATTTATATGAATTATATATTATATCTACATGCAAATTTATATACAAATTGTTTAAAAACACACCCAAATTTATATATTTTATGCAAAAAACCATACCCGCATTTTTGGTACCTCCCCGTATACCAAAATAATGGAAGTTACCCCCTCCCCCCGGACAATTACGAGGTCTTATTTACAGTACTTTAACAACTAATTTAATATTCACTAAATTAGAATTACAGGTATTTGGATATCAAAGTGTCATTGATTTGTCCAGTCGTCACAATGTACCCTAATTATGACATTTTTAATAATTTGTTTTTAATAAATATAATAAATAAACACACCATTGATTATGTTCAATTTAAAAAAAGGTCACCAGTGCTAGGGGGACGTGCTCCTTTGGCCCAACTGGATCCGTCACTGTTTTTTTTTTTTTTTTTTTTTTTTTTTTTTTTGTTAAAAATATGAAGTCTTTTCATCTATTTCCATTGAAAAACTTTTTTATGATGGAACTTTGTCAAAAAGTAATATAATAAACGTTTCAAACACGTACAGCTCAGTGAATAGTCATTCCCCTTTTTGGGGAGGTAAAGATTCTGTAGTATATACAATTAAGCATTATATTTCTTTCCTTTTGATTTTTTTTATTTATTTCAATGGAAAAATGACTCAATTAAACAAATATAACCAAAAAAAAATACCTCTTTATCCTCGTGTATGTATTACCCTGGGATAAAAATATTAAAATGTGTTTTGGCAGAAAGTATTTCATTATACAGACAAAACTTACGTTTCCTCTCTTCTTCGTTCTTCTTAAATAAGGTTTAGAGGTTCAATACAATTGACCCGCGGGTCATTTTTTAGTTGTGGTATATTGACCCCCTGGCAAATTGACACCTCCCTATAATTTACTGAAAATTTTGAAAGAGTTATATAAAATAAAGGCAGATTTATTGATTTTATATCAAGAAATGACACAAACTGGAGTAGGTCAATTTCCTATGGGGGTAGGTCAAAATACCATGGCTTGCTGAAATATAATTTGCAACCCACAGATCAGTCTTAATGTAAACAGAAATGTACCAGAGTGATAATTAATACAAAATAAAGTCATATTTTTATAATTCATACCGATAACTGATACCGAGTTGAGGGGAGGTCAATTTCCCATGGGGGTAGGTCAAAATACCATGGCTTGCTGAAATATGATATGCAACCTTCAGAACAGTCTTAATGTAAAGAGAAGTGTACCAGAATGATAATTCAAACAAAATAAAGGCTTATTTTAATAAAATATACGGAGAACTAATGCATAGTTTAAGGGGGCGGGGGAGAGGTCAATTTCTCATGTGGTAGGTCAAAATACCATGGCTTGTTAAAACACGATTTACAACCTATAGCACAGGTTAAATGTGTACAGAAGTGCACCAGAGTGATAATTCATACAAAATGAAGGTATATTTTTATATTATATACTGAGAACTGACACTTACACTTAGTGGGGGTACGTCAATTTCCCATGGGGGTAGGTCAAAATACCATGGCCTGTTGAAATATGATTTGCAAACTCCAGATCAGTCTAAATGTATACAGAAGTGTTCCAGTTTGATAATTCATACAAAATAAAGACATCTTTTTATATTTTACACAGAGAATTGACACTGAGTACGGGGAAGGTCAAAATACCATGGCTTTCTTAAGATTGTCAGGAGTGTAACACCATAAGTTTAAATCTCTTTTATTTTATGCATTGATATATTTAGTATTATTCCTTATTATATCCATAACCAAAAAAAGACCCTGGTAGTCTGTGTCTTCTAGTACCAAATATGTGACTGTACACGTGGAGATTTTCATTTCAATGCTATTTTAGGTATGTCAGGAGTGTAACATGCTCTTTAGAATAGCCGGTATGTCTAGTTCTGTCATTTCTTTATCATTTTGGGAATATTTTGAATCAAAATGGTGTAAAATTAATCTTCACAATATTTAATATAATTTGTTCATAATCTGTGTTAAAAGTATGACAATAAAAGTATGTTCTGTCAGCAGCAAGTAATGTCAGGAGTGCAACACCTGGTCAGGAATTTGACAAAATTTTTAATTTATATTTCTTAACATGTAGTTGTTTACATCAACTTTATAGCATTTCTTTGTGTGAAAATTATTGTATTTATGTCATTCAATGGAAAATATATATGCAGATTTTGTGGAAAAATAGTTCTTTTTCATCTAAGCAGAAGGAAAAAAATAACAAAAAATTAATAAAATCAACCATTACATACAAATTAATTCATTTGGAAGGTAGAAAAATGTTTTGCTTTCATTTTCCAATAATCCTACTAATTGTTGTAAATAGGAATGCTGAAAAAGAATTAAATTAATGAATTTACATGAGTCAGGAGTGTAACACAATTTTGGTTTATGACAGTCAACACGAGTTACTGTGCCTATGTAAATGGACAATTTTGAGTTATTTCGACATACCAATGCATTTAACCATGAAAAATTAAATTAAAAATAATTTTTACAGGTATTTTACTGTGGGTGACAAACATGTCAGGAGTGTAACATTTTTTATCTATAAATTTACATGATTTTTAAAGGCCATTTTCAAAGGCCAAAAATACTTGTCCTTTTTGCCTAAAATTTGTTATAGATCTCCTTCAGTGACATATATATATATATATATATAGAAATTTATCATCTGTATGCTTCATGCTTAGAGTTAATTGGACAAATAAAAACAAAAAGGGTTACTACTACTACTCGGGGGTCAGTTCTAGGTATTAAATATAAAAAATATGCCTTTATTTTGTATGAATTATCACCCTGGTTCACTTCTGTATACATTTAGACTATTTTGCAAGTTGTTCATCATATTTCATCAAGCCATGCTATTTTGACCTATCCCCCATAGGAAATTGACCTACCCCCTACTCAGGGTCAGTTCTTGGTATTTAATATGTATGCTTTATTTACTATGAAATATCATATTCCATCAAGCCATGGTATTTTGACCTACCCCTCCCCCCCCCATCCCCCCTTATGGGAAATTGACCTACCTCCTACTCAGGGTCAGTTCTCGGTAAAAAATATAAAATTATGCCTTTATTTTGTATGAATTATCACTTGGGTTCACTTCTGTATACATTTAGACTATTTTGCAAGTTATAAATCATATTTCATCAAGCCATGGTATTTTCACCTACCCCCATGGGAAATTGACCTACCCCCTTACTCAGGGTCAGTTCTCGGTATATAATATAAAAATATGACTTTGTTTTGTATGATTTATCACTCTGGTTCACTTCTGTATATTTTTAGACTGTTTTGCAAGTTATAAATCATATTTCATCAAGCCATGGTATTTTCACCTACCCCCATGGGAAATTGACCTTCTCCTACACAGGGTCAGTCCTATATGTATTGAATATAAAAATATGCCTTTATTTTGTATGAATTATCACTCTGGTTCACTTCTGTATACATTTGGACTGTTTTGCAAGTTGTAAATTATATTTCATCAAGCCATGGTATTTTGACCTATCCCCCATGGGAAATTGACCTATTGACCTACCCCCTTACTCAGGGTCAGTTCTCGGTATATAATATAAAAATATGCCTTTGTTTTGTATGATTTATCACTCTGGTTCACTTCTGTATATTTTTAGACTGTTTTGCAAGTTATAAATCATATTTCATCAAGCCATGGTATTTTCACCTACCCCCATTGGAAATTGACCTACTCCTACACAGGGTCAGTCCTATATGTATTGAATATAAAAATATGCCTTTATTTTGTATGAATTATCACTCTGATTCACTTCTGTATACATTTAGACTGTTTTGCAAGTTGTAAATTATATTTCATCAAGCCATGGTATTTTGACCTATTCCCCATGGGAAATTGACCTACCCCCTTACTCAGGGTCAGTTCTCGGTATATAACATAAAAATATGCCTTTATTTTGTATGATTTATCACTCTGGTTCACTTCTGTATATTTTGTGACTGTTTTGCAAGTTGTAAATCATATTTCATCAAGCCATGGTATTTTGACCTACCCCCCATGGGAAATTGACTTTCCCCCTTACTCAGGGTCAGTTCTTGGTATTAAATATAAAAATATGTCTTTATTTTGTATGATTTTACCTCTGGTTCACTTCTGTATATTTTTAGACTATTTTGCAAGTTGTAAATCATATTTCATCAAGCCATGGAATTTTGACCTAC
>MJUU01046704.1:0-20327 GCA_002080025.1 Modiolus philippinarum | reverse complement strand
ATGGTATTTTGACCTACCCCCATGGGAAATTGACCTACCCTTTGAAACAAGATAGATGTTATAATTTATTCTTAGAAATTAGGGTAGGTCATTTTTCCATGGGGAGGATCAAAATACTCTGGCTGTAAAAGTACCCGCGGGTCAAAATCCCATGCGGAAAAGTGACCCGCGGGTCATATTTTTATGGTATTTTGACCCGCGGGTCATTTTTCTATGGTATTTTGACCCGCGGGTCAAAATACCATATTACACCGGCACCATACTAGAGAGTGTTAGATGCAGCCATAAAATGTTGATTAAGAATATTTGTCTCAAGTCTTAGAAGAAAATAATGTTTATTTTTTTGACAATATTTAATGGATGATGATTTTGCAAAGCCTATTTGGAAATTTAACATCGCATGGGGTATCAGAATGGTTCAGTTCCCCCGTATCAGACTTAAACATTTAAAGTGCATTATATGATACCCCAACACGTATTTTTGCTATGTTTTACAATGGACCTAAGTACCATATTCTCTGACAAAAAAACTTAAAGAGAGTTTAAAGATAATTCTGCTTAAATAACAACTTTGAAGACGGGTAATATTGTTAAGTTGGAATACCCAAAGTTGGAAATGTAGAATTTGCAAAATTTCTAAGTTTCGAGGGGCATAAATCCAGAACCTCTTGCACATCTGAACTTCAAATTGAACTTAGGCTGAGTTTTGTAGTGAACAACTAGCATCACGCCAGTTCCAGTTCGTGTGGTTGGTTATAAAACTATGAGTGAGTTTATTTCTATTCTGCTTATAAATACGTTTATTTTGGATAAACCTTGTATTAAATAAATTAAATAAATAAATACCCCATTTCCTTTCTTTTTTCATATTTAAAACACTATAAACAATGTGTCGAAGGTTCAGGGATTTTGAAATTGGTAGTCACAAAAAAGCGTACAAAAACAAATGTATACTTCAATTTATCTATATTCTTCAAATTTGTCTTCAAATGATTTAATAATGTGTTTTGTTAAATAACATAAATATTTTTGAAAGTCAAATTGTTTTTCAGGCATTTTATAAATTTTGGAAATAGTCGTTTTATAAAATGCATTAAACAGCTAGGCATTATACAAGTTGCCTATTAATTTTAGTCATTCTATAAATTGCCTGAATAATGATATTGCCTGTAAGATATATAATGCCCAGATCTCATGTTGTGTCTCTGTTTCTTTGTTGTTTCCGGTGTTGCCCTTGTCCTTGGATCATTCGCTTTTGATTGACGGTTCGGTTATCACTTACTCTCATGAGTGCCATGTATTCTTGGAAATTTTTGTCTCTGTCGGGCAACGGATGAAAATGCTTGTGTTAGGAAATAATTTGATTATTTCTATATATCTTTTTATGTATTTAAACATTTTAAAATTCCCATTTATTCACCTTACGATGTATTTACTTTTCCCCTAGGTACATTTCTATCACATCTTTTCATCTGTTTTTACCGCAATAAACCCGAATCCAGTTTATTATATTTCTGCAAATCCGAAAATATGTCAACGTTTCTAAATACAGACAAATAGATGCCTACCCTATAACTGTAAATATTAACCTTTCTGAAAGGTACAGGTTGTAGTCAAGTAAGGCGATTTGCTCTTGCAATGGATTGTGTTTGCAATCACCTTTATTATATTTTCGGATGAGTGTAGCAAAATTTTGTGTTTAGATATACATGTAACTATATTCAATCATGCGCTTTATAAAACTCAAAATGATATGCGAAATGTTAAGTGTTATGGCCCTGTCACACGATAACGCACAGCACAAACGTGTGCCGACGTGTGGAAATATTTGCGAACACGCTGGTGTACGTTGTATAAGTTAGACGCGCGTTCTTAACACAGTACAAAATGGCTATACACGTTGGCGTGCGTTGTTTAACGTTTGGTGCGTTGGAAAATTTTGAACATGTTCAAAATTTCGTGACGTTCGCCAACGTGTTTTGGAAAAGTTACGCACACGCTAGATGAACGCTAAAGGTGCGTTATACACGTAATGTGTACGATATGTAGTAGTTTCTCGAAAGTTGTTTTAAACGTGCAAAGAACGCAAACAGACCGTCCTTGTAACTAAGGATTAACGTATTACCCGATGTTTTATTATTGAAATAATGGTTAAAAAGCAAGATAAAATTCCAAAGGAATGTACATAGCTGCTTTATTTAAGCATCAGACTGACTTATTTGTTTTTAAATATTTTTTTTTTTATTCGGGGACCTATCCACCCTGCAAATCCGTCGTATTTTTCTGTGACATTTCTATCCATTTCTACCTTTGCAAATGTCATTTGGGTGAAGAATTCCCAACTGATCAAACTAAAGATTGTCAAAACGCTTGACAGACGTTCTCTGAAAGCTGGCAGATCGTTATGGATGCGTTCGGTACGCTAGTAAAAGTACGCTAGTAAAACACCTTTGAAACGTTGTCATTTGCTGTTACAGATTTCTGAGCGTTGCAGACAAGTTATGGATCAGTTTTCCCTGCGTTGTAGGTCGTTAGCCTGACGTTATGAATGCGTCGAGCAAGAGAACTTCTTCAATTTTTTCGGCGTGTGCCAACGTTCTTACAACTTCGGCACACGTTGGCTAGAGCGCTATGGTATGACAGTGCAACAGCGTAATCATAGCAGCCTATTTTTTTTTTTAACAATATTTTTATTATTACATTTTTTAATATTAAAAATGATTACTTTTTTGAAAACTTAAATATCGTTCTCTAACACCAAAAAATCATTTTTGCAATATTAAACAGCTGGTGTTAGGAAATAATTTGATTATTTCTATATATCTTTTTATGTATCTAAAAATTCTAAAATTCCCTTTTATTTTTCATATGTACAACAAAATGTATAATATTTTCTACTACTTCATCTTAAAGATTATTTTATAGAGTCAAAATTTCTTTTCAGCATCACATTCAATACACAATTTTGCGCGTGTTGTACTATATGGTCTTTTAAGGTAGCACGTTCGTATTTATTTTCCAATAGCCGACAATAGTAAGATTTTGCAATATTTGGCTACTTTCTAAATACTTTTGTATTTTTTTTTTGTTTTTTGTACCATTGGGCCGATGGTTGAACAGAGGTCCCCGAAGGCATTCACCAGCCCAATAGTCAGACTTGTCTGACATGAAAATTTCCTACTCCTGCCAATTTCTTCCCTTTTCCAGTGGCATTCAAAAATCGTTGCCCCGGCTGTACCTTCCACTTTTATTTCCTTCCTCTTTTACTTTGAATTGATTATCGTTCTGATATATTGCTCACTGGACGTTAAAATCGGCCGTTCTTAGTTCGCTGATTAACTGAAATTAAATACAAATATTGTTTTCCTGTGATGAATATTTCTTTATGCGCGTGAATAATTACGAAATGTCCTTTAAAGATTTTAACTGTGAAAGTCGTTTTCTGTTTTATTTAACACCTTTATATACTGAACTGAGAAGCCAAGCAATAGTAGAAATATAAACATTATTCAGCATATGCTAGGTCTTTTCAATTTAGTGACCGTTGTGGTTAGATAATTTTCGCTGTGTACTTTTTTTTTATCAAACTTGTCTTGTAGGTACTGCCAAATCTTGTATTCTTTTGTATATAAATGTACAAACGTCCCCTTGTACTGTGCATAGTAATACTTATAAATATTGCCATATTATTTTAGTCAAAATATCAATATTAAATTAAAATACCATATCAAATAATGCAAAGGCTAAACATACCTTTAGTAACAGAATAAGTTTCATAACTTATCATTTTCCACAAAAACGTGTTTCAGCTTATAATCCTAACTTTATTTTATTTGCATTGATAAAGTAAATATATCTCCGACAAGACGTAGAACAAAAAAAAGATATTAGCAAAAGGGCCATTAAATTCAAATTTAAAGTAAAATGAATATGAATGAAATGATTTTTTTTTCTTGTAGGTATATACCAAACACAAATGATCATGAATGCATTATTTGAGGTCGCTGCGATCATCTTTGTGTTTTTGGATTCTGGTTCTTCTGTTCATGAACCAGAATGGGTAACAGCTCCTATCAATGGTTTGTATAAAGCTACCTTTTTATTGATATTTTTAACTGATTTTAAAATTTACGAGGAATTAATAAATTAAGTAATCTGATTAAGATGGTTTCTTTTGACAGGTTTTTTTCCAAAATTGACATTCCATAGTCAGTGATAAAACATACTGTATAATATGAAACATGTTAATGCATTGACAATGGATAATTAATTAGAAGGCGGAAGTATCAGGTATTATATCAGGTAAACATCAAATTATATATTGAAATTTGATCAATGTACTGAAAACTCATATATCACTGCCAAACAATATAGACAGTAAATAGTAAAATTTTTTTTTGTGAAAATAAATCTACTTTGAAGCAGCGTTTTCTACACATAATTTACATAATGCATTCTATTATACTTAATTTTAAACGGATGTACATCTTTAATTAGGAATTAACACTTGCAGATCAAGCTTTAATCAGCACTTAACAATATTTTATAACATTTTTAATTTCGTAAAGGACAACTTTGATTGGCTGAAACGAAGACCGACATTGCAGTAACTTATACCTCTACAGTGACCATTTCGACACGCTTTGTCTCATCCATTGTAATTTGTGTGCTGTTATAGTAGCTTAGAGCCTTTTACCACTGACTTTTGATCATTGAAAGAGAATAGGCTGGCCCACAATTACTGTTCACGAATGACATTTGTTTAGAATTAAGAACTGTTAATTCTTGTGTCTGTCTTGTTTTTGTGGGTTAAGCAGTTGAAATAAGTGAATTTACAATACATGATATAAGATAGTTTATGGAATAAATACTGAAAAATTAAATAAATGATGAAGAAGTTTTCAAGGAGACAACAAATCAACCAAAAAAGAGACTGAACAAATACATATTTTTTTTTGTCTATGAAGTCCCTATATAAGAAATAAGTTCTGGTACAAAACTTAATTGAAATGTTATTAATAATTTAACAGTAATTAATTACATTGCATAAAAAGGGAAATGTAATTTTAATTTAAATGAAGATTCTATAATTGCAATTGAATGTAATTAATTACTTTTGAAAGTAAATAACACATAATTGATCTATGTCTGCTGTAGACTCAGACTAGCTCATTTAGTTCTTATATTGATGTTTTGTTACCAGACGGATATTCTTCAAGAGTATCAATAGCTCAGTCATTCATTACTTCATTGCTTATCCGATAAACAATAAAATATGCGGAAAATAAATTCACGGTATAAACTTCGGTATTTTATTATTTGAATATATCTAAAATCTAAAATTTTTGCTTTCTCTTTTGTGCTAAGGCCATGTAAGGGTCATTAGCTTATTTGTCCCATCTAAGCTTTTCATATATTTCAATTTTTAAATTAAAATCTGTACGAAAGAAACAAATTTATTTTTTTATAATTTGAAATTGTCATACATTTATCTACATTGTAAATACATGTAAGTCAGACAAATTTGTTGAATTTGAAGAAAAAATATGGATCTTTCGAAACACCGGTACAATTCTCCTTTTACACTGAAGCGCCTGTATTGTTAGTAGCATTATATTGATCGAACGACTGAACCTGACAGGAATGCAGTCTCAAGTTTCCTACTTTCAGCATATGTTTACGTCTCCAAATACAGAAAAAGTTCATATCTTGAAAGTCCTGTTTTGTGGTCTGTAATTGGATTTTCACTTCAAACACGTTTACTCTATAATCTAATTTAATGTTCTCAAACAGATTTAATCTGCAATAGGTTTCCTATATCTTTGCAGGTTTTTACAGTGATTTGATGGAATACACACTATATGAAAACGAAGTAACATGGAATGATGCTGCAAGAATATGTTCTTTAGCAGGCGGACATATTTTATCAATAAATACACAAGAAAAATACGACTTGATTGAAGAATTCAAGACGGATATATGGAGTTCATTAATGTAAATAAACTTTTATTAAATAATATTTCATTCTAAATTACAGTATAATCCTTTTACTCTTCCACTTGATAATTATATAGGGAATAATACATGGCAAAATCTGTATCACATGCGATATCATCCCGAGTTACCAATATCAGCCCGCGAGCCTCTGGCCCGATGGATGATACGGTTTGTGATACGGATTTTTCCATGTATTATACAGTTTATCGTTTATTTAGGCACAGGACTACTTAATTCTCAAAAATCTGTCAAAAATTTAAATTGGTAAGAGAAAATGCATGTATTTTGTGAAAAGGAACATTTCAAAATGGGCGGAAAGGACTTGAGGTGGTAGGAATAAAATCTAACAGATAAAGGAAAAAGGTTTACTAGTTTTCTGTTAAAAAAATTCACCAAAAAACAAATTTTAGTTACCTCGTACCTCGAAAAAATTTTGACCCAAAAAATTTTTTATCCCCCAAATTTTTTTACCCCCATTTTTTGTAAATAAGTCGAATTGAAAAACATGTTTTTGGAAAAATTGTATTATACATGGCTAGTCATGCGATAAAGGGAGTGTGATCAAGGGTAAGCCATGCGATAAAGGGTATGACGTCACGGCCCGGTGTGAAGACGGAATGAAAGTCATGCACTGTATCACACATTCAAAACGTTTTTATTACTAAACGTATGATAAATAGAGATTAAACATGACCTTCTCCATATCAGCACGGCTATCACTCCGTGACTCCCATATCAACCCGATGCGTCAGACGAGGGCTGATACCCGTGCTGAAATGGAAAAGGCCATGTCTTAATCTGTTTATTATATACTTCCAGTTAGGAGTTATCATAACGCCCGGGCTGAAATAGCCATATCACCGGGATGATATGGATAATTCAGAACGATGCGGTCTGATATGGTCATATCAGACTTTTTATATGATATGGACTGTTAACCTCCGGCTTTATTACATATGCAATACCAGAACGTATCTTCGCTAAGTATGGAATTATTTATACTTATTGACTGGTTATGAGGGAATAGCAAGTTTGTTGTCCCCGAGACGGGCCCGAGACCCTGACTATTGACCGAGGCGTATTCCCAAATAAACAGTCTATAAGTGTATTATTATACCGAAAATACATAATTTACAACTTTTAAATCATCATTTAATTATATTTCTCTCTTTTCTGGTATTTTTTTTTTCTTTTTTTCTAAACTTTATATTTTAATTCAAACTTAAACAAGAACATATATTTTCATCAACAAAATTAATTCTGCTGCAAAGTGAACTTTTTTCACTATAATTTGCATAGCTACTTGGAAACAATTATTTCCGAGCATTCTGAATTATCAACATAATTTTCATCCATTACTGAATTACAAATGAACAGTTTATAAGTATTTTATTATTACCAAAAAACAAAAAACAAAAAAACAACAACAAAAAAAAACAAAACAAAAAACAAAAAACAAAAACAAAAACAAAACAAAAAACAAAAAAACAAAAACAAAAAACAAAAAACAAAAAAAAAACAAAATTTACAAAGGAAAAAGTTCGGGAAAAATATTCAAGCTTCCAGTCAATTTGCTGTTTAATTATTTTCGGTTACATCCTTATTAAATATTGCTTCAAAATGCACCGGGATGCCAGCAAGCCGGTTGTTTTTATATTCAAAATTTAAGTAGACCATCATGTAGCTTTTTCATGACAAATAAATATGTTTTTATTTTAATTCACGTATGTGTTGAAATAAAATGAATGCAAATCAAACGTCAATACGCCAATGACCGACCTTATGACATCGGTTTGCTCTTAATAACTGCAAATTAATCAAAGGTAAGAACCAGGAAGTTTATCTTAATGCAGGTGATTGGCTGTTAAGTTGAACACATAGAGCTCCGTAGTTGCGCTTCATTAATTTTGCAATGTCAGAATTATCAGAAGTTTAACAATTGATATCCAAGTGGTATATGTACATTACACTTTATAATTTGATAATATTTATGATATTTATGATACTAGTTAAAATATATTTATAGTAAGGTGAGCTGCGCAAGTGTAGAAATGTATATTTCCAGTGACAAAACTGATATTTTAAAATATTTAGGTCTACTTCGAACAATATTAAGTAGAGTAATAGATGGCCTTTTTATATTATCGGGGTCAATTTTGTTATATCATTTATTAAATATTATCAGATATCCTGCATTAAATCTGTTTTTTTTTATCTAACGTCAAAGTCCGCATCTAAATTATAAAAAAAATCAATTTTACATGGATCATTGGATCGTGTTATAAATCAGTAAAACCGCTTCGGACTGACGCCCTCTTGGAAAACCAAACTGTCTTCTTATCGACAACGAATGCCTGATTTTTTGCTTAGCTAGAGTTTTACGTCCATTGAGTAATATTTTGGCTATATCAGGGCGATAGCAAGTTTATCAAGGTAGGACAACTGGTGAAAAAATGATTACAACTGATAAAGGGAGGGATAAGAAATTGACAGAGAATGTAGCCTGTCCTAAGTCAGGAAATTTTTTAAGCCTTTGTGTGTCTTGTCTTTTTTCTAGTTAAATTTACTTTATGTGTATAGGAGTTTAGGATGATGCTTATTTCGCTGAACTTGACTACTCTTTATTCAGGGGCCGACTCCGACCTGCCGCTTGGTGTGGGGTTTTCTCACCGTTCATGGAAGATCCTATGGTGGCTTTGAGTTGTTATTACTGCCCTTTGGGTCGTTGTCCATTCCCCGTTTCCCTTCTTTTTTCTATTCTATACCTAGTAAGTTTACTCTTGTATCGAGAAATATTAAAGGGGTTTTCTATTGCATGAAGAGTCGTCTTACAGTTTGCACACAATGGTTTTCAGCAAAGCTTTCCATATTAAGACTTCAAGCACTGAGGGCGTAGTTCTTAAAATAATTCAGGTTCTGAGAATTGACAAATATCCTATCAAAATAATTTAAAAAGAAAACAGCAATCCCCAAATTGACTGAAAATTTAAATAATTAGCAAAAATCTATTGAATATATAATTTTCATTGCTTTTTTCATTGAAGCAAAGATGGAATGTTAATCATTTATCTTTTTACTTTATTTTTGTATTGAATTCACAATTTTTTGATCATATCGACAAATGACCAATTACAATTCAGTATAATCTTGCTGAAAAACTACAAATATGTATGTTTAACCCTGTTTATTATTCAAGTAGTAAAATAAAAAAAAAAATGTAATAAACCTTTGACTATCTCTTTACTTAATCTCATATCTTATCCTAACTCTAAACGTGGAAATTTTCATGGGTTGTTATTTTCGTGATTTTATTGGACAAACATTTCGCGCGGGGGTTATTTTCGAGCTCCGAGCCTTTTATGACAATGTCATTGCTTTTACATGTAGGACTTCACAACCAAACTATTCATGCGAGATAAATTTTCTCAGAATTTTCTTGATCACGAATATAGCAAAAATTACTGTAAGCCAAATATTTCACGTTTACAGTAAATATAAGGCAGTGTGCAATTACTATTCATTTTCATATTGAAAGTTATGATTATACTAAACTTTCAACTTTTTTTTTGCATCACGTTTGTAAATAATATATCTTCAGCAAGCTCAATCCTGACCTCAGTACGAAAGTCAGCGTTTCAATCTGGTATATATAAGTACTTCATTACATCTCTATACAGTTTTAATAAAATGTTTCAAAAAATGATTCAACGTCTCGGCAACATGCAGTATTCCCAGTGCGGGGGTCTTAAGGATTTAACGAGTTGCTTCTTCAAAAAAACTGTTCTCATCACAAATTTTCTGAAGTTTTATGTCTTGTGACCAGAACAAGAATAGTTAATTCATTCAAAAGTAAAATTCGAATGGATAGGAGTTGCTTCAGAAAATTTTTGCAAGTTCACATTTTCCTAAAAGAATTAGTTGACAGGATTAAATGTTCTCTGCTTAGATTTATCCCACCCTGTTTGACTTTAATCTTAAAATCCTTAATTCTACACCTGATAAATGAGATTCTCTCTTTGAGGCTCTTTTGATCACGTCATCAAGGTTTGTTGTTCTCCAATGCTCTTTCAGGGCTTAGATCGATTCAGTTTAATGAATATAACAGAAAGAGACAACACTCGCTTATAAAAACTTATTTCACAAAGTAGCGGAGGAATAGTGCCTATTCAGAATACCAATTGCTGACATGAAATGATAAATGAGTAAAAATGATAAAACTAGTAAGCCAGTTGTTTTAAGAACAAATGAGAAGTCTTTCCTTTTTAAGTCCTTTATTAATCAAAGGTCGATTTTTGTGTGTGTCTGATCACAAGTAAAGTAATATAGATATTCTAAAATGAAACATATCGTGTGTAGAATGCACCAAGAATCCCCGCCCTTCATGGGGAAAACTTACACAACGTCGTCACAAAGCGAATAAATAATAATTATTTGTATTTTTGTTAGCGAGACAAGGATTATCAGGTTCATATCAGATGAGCCCGTAGGGAGAATCTGATATGGACCTGATAATCCTTGCCGAGCGAACAAAAATACTAATAATTTTTTATCGGTAATTCCACAATTGAATACAAACTAAATTACTTGTTTGTTATGTTATTATTCCTTTTTAACGTTTTGCCTTGCAACAACTTTCGTTCAATAGTGAAAAAACTATGCACTATTTTTTGACGAATTTTTATGCATGACGCGGTCTTACGTGATGTCACTCCATTTATTCAAATGACGTTTACGTTAAGGAACGAAGAAGGATAAGTGTATTGGATGTAGTGAAAATAGCAAATTGAAACAAAATTTAAGGATCATGTTATAGTGTGATAAGGTAGGTTGAAACTTTGTGATATGTTTTGGTGATAATCAAAAGGAAATTGTTCATATTTCAAAAGCCTTACTGGAACTGTAAATGTGTCATGGCGTCAATTCAGTTGTCATAATGTTGTTTTGAGAATACAGGACATTTTTCCCCATTCCCTGTCACTTTTTCTTATTTACACCCCATTAATCGTCAATACTGCTCTGTCCCCTTGCCCTATTTTGCTTGTAAGATCCCGTCCAGAGTTGAAGATCTTTCCCTCCCCCCTTCTGTCTTAGTTCTCCATCATCTAGTTTTTCTGCAGTCTTTGCCAAATTTCAAAACGTCCAAACCGTCTCTTTGCAATGATGTACTAGTTATATGGAAAAATTCACCAATCCGAGATTTGGAAGTATTGACAGTGCCGAAGGTTGTGCTTTTGTTGCTGTTGTTGTTGGGGATGTAGGATTACCATTTGTATTTAGGAAAATCGTTTTCATTTTGGGAAGAACTTTTCAGATCCTCTCCGGATACTGTGTATGCGTTGCATTTTAATTGTAATTGTAACACTGCTTAGTGTCCGGGGAGATCTGATTTAGCACAACATTTGATCTCATGTTTTTTCTTTTGTGATTGTTTGTGTTTTTACCTAGATTATCTATTTATTTGTTTGCACGAAAGTTTGTTTTTATGTTAAATATCATTAACATTTATTTACTACCCAAAGGTTGTAGTTAATTTCTTGTTGCACGTTTATGTTATGCTTTAATAACTTTTTCAGTTGAGTTAATTTTTTCACATCATTCACTTGCTTTTTTGCTCTTTGGCCACTGAAGCGCGATTGGCCAAAAAATAAAAATAGATCCTTCCGCAACATGTTCGCGCATGCAAAATGACCCACAGCTGATAATTTCTAGTGTTACTTGTTGCAGGTCGTCTTGCTATTGATACAAGCTTTAAGATTGGTAGAGATCAAAGGAAACTCTCCCAAATTACCGATAAAGCGAATTGCAATTCGCATTCAAACACGCATCTAGTCCAAACGTCCAGTGACGTTAATACGAATTAGACATTTACGAAGCTAAATAGTCAATTCCAATTGGAATGTGCATTATTCGAATAGAAAAAAATAACGTTTAATTCGAATTGAATTCGAAATCAATTCGAAGTAAACGTCACGTGTGAACGCAGCATTAAAAACGACCATACTAATGATGAAGCCAACTCAAACTTCTTGAACTGCCCGTCAACAAATATAACACTGAAGACATAAAATCTTTTTTCATCAATTATATATCTTCAAATCATCAAGCAGATTTACCAGCAATCTAGGAAAAAGAAGGGAAACGGGGAATGTGTCAAAGAGACAACGACCCAAAGGGGAGTAATAACAACTCAAAGCCACCATAAGATCTTCAATGAACGGTGAGGAAACCCCACACCCAACGGCAGGTCGGAGTTGGCCCCTAAATAAAGAGTAATCAAGTTCAGCGAAATAAGCATCATCCTAGACTCTAGTTTTACACCTATTTCTCAACAAATTTTTAGAAGAGATACTGCCTATTTCAGGAATAAATTGAATCAATCTTCTTTTCAACAACTTGTCAATCAACAACTGCATGTGTGATAATTCATTTACCTGTAATCTATCAACTGTTGATACCCTCTTTAATTTACAAATGAATTTTCCTTTACTTCTGCAAACGAAACTATATAATGATTATTTTTCTGCATTTAACACGTTTACATCACAGCTCTTCTCTTCTAGCAGGGGTGACCTGAGTCAAATATTGTTTTTTAAAATGTCATAGTTGGTAAATTAATAGAGGGGTTTTCTTAAATAAAACAAATTCTAAATTAGATGACTTTAATCCTTTCACAATATAAGGTAAATTGGTTAAAAGGGGTATAACTGTATAAAAACCTTAGAAAATATTATGTATGATGAAAAAAAACTGAATATTTACAGCAAAGTTTAAATACAAATTAAACACATTTGAATAGAGAGATACCTAGCAACATTTTGTTTAAACATTAAAATTTATGAAACCAACTGCACTTTTTCAAGTCAAAGAATACATGTACATTTGCACAAAATTTTTTCGTTTTTTTTTCACAGAACTATAATAATGCAAAGCTTGAATCTGCAATTTATTGAGAATTCAGTAAATGCTAAATGTGAACATGTAGCAAAACAGTTAACATGTATGATTAAATTTTAAATTAGAAGTAGCAGCATTATTAGAAATAACAAATGAAAAATAAAAAAAGACAGATATGGGGTCAATGTCAAAGAGAAACATACATATCTCCATGAGAAAAAGTAGAAATCTACAATTTTTTATTTATATTGTTACTCGTCAAAGAATGTGGGTATAAAACTGAGAGCCTTTGCTTCCTTCAATAGTTTATAAAGACTTGCATACTAAGAAGACATGCACCTTCATAATAAACCCTCTTCCCACAAAAAGCAACATTATTTGAGTTCTGTAGGAATTAATTGTTAAAGTTTACATAATTGTTAATTTTCAGCAAGCTTCTCAAATGACAGTTGTTGTTTTTTTTTCTATTTTTTTTAGAATATTTTATAAGACTTTGTAAACTTTAAAGATTGTAAAAGACTGCATACCAAAGAAATTTTGAAATAGTACATTGTATAATGAAAAAGGTCTTTAATAAATGGGCACAGCATAATATTCCTATATGAAAGTAAGTGAGAACCGAACCGTTAATGAAAAACGAACAATCCATGGATAATGGCAACATCAGAAACAAAAAAAAGACCAAAAAAAAAAAACAGAGTCACAACATGGGTACGAAACAGAAAAGAAAAATGAATACACACACACACACACACACACACACACACACACAATGATGAACAACATGGACCCAATAGAAAAACCACGGGTGAGGTCAGGTGCACCGGTACAGTTAGCATCTCCTGCTTCTTATAAGACACCCGCCGTGTTGAACATTTCAAATCCGGTAGAGGAAACCACAATTAAGCTTTAGAGGGAAAGATCTGTTGTCATCAGGGAAACAAATATCCCATAGCGGTCCACAAGATGGTGATGTCGACCGTAAAACTTCTGGAGGGATTGCTTCAAGTTTTTGGTAAAATGCCCTTGTTGAAGTAGCCTATTTGTGAGCTACCGGACTCTATCAAGGAAGTCCTTGTATCGAACACAGGCTCTTGAATAGCGAATGAGCTGGGAGATGTAAACTCCATATGCCGGCGCTGTTGGGATGATGCTACAAAGAAAAGGGAAGTTTAGTATTGGAAAGGCGAAGTCATCGCGTTTGTCGTACAGCTTTGTTTGAAGTCTACCTCTGTTGTCAATTTCAAGGTGAAGGTCAAGGAACGAGGCTGATGTAGAAGTGTTATTAGAAATTTTCATTTAACCAAAAACAGCTTTTTTCTGTTTATATGTGCCAAAAAATAAATTTAAGGATTGCTTTATGGTTTTTTTTTTATTCACTGAAGGGAAATAGTTTTATTCATCAAAGAGGAATAGAAAATTTTCAGTAATTCTTAGGTGTTACAAATGAACGTAGGTAAATAAAGGGTCTCAAATGAACAGTTGTTGTTGAAAAGAAAATTTGCTTCAATTTCTTTCTGAAATAGGCAGTATCTTTTTATAAAACTGGTTGGGGATCAGGCCTTAAACCATGACCAAAATCAGAATTGATCAACTATAAAAGCGAAAAATTAGATATTTTTTGCTCATATCGTTTTTGTGATATAAGTGATGAAAACTTTGATAGGAAACTGAACAATACATGAACAAATTATTCCAAGAAAATACCATGCTCCTTTAGAAGTATAACATGAAATCATTTAACAAAGTGTGCGGGCTCGGGGCAAAAAATTGTAATCGTTTTGAATGGAAAGAGTGAGAAAATTCTGAAAATCTGACAGAAAACCAAAACATCTTGACCTAAATGAAAACGTTAGTTCATTTCTGCATTCTTGTAGGCGTTAGTTGCAACAATTCTTAGCCAATGTTAATCGACGATGTTAGAAAAATTCTTGCTAAAAGCACATGCATTGTTACATTGTCTTGTCTGTATTATCCTCCAGTACGTTGGAGCACAATTTTAACGTATGTTAAAATTTCAGGATATAACTTGCAAATTAAAATCAAAAGTAGATAGAAAACGCACCAAGAAAATGTTCTAAAATAAATATATATATACGACCAATTATTAGATCATGAAAGACGTTGAAAAAGCTAGTAGGTCTAGCGAAATATCCGTCATTTGATCAATTTAGGTCTTTTATTGGCTAAATTTTTCTATAAAAACTTTAATTTGATGTTATTGAGTATCACTTTAGACGTGATATATATATCAAAAAAGACGGATCATTGTCCGAGTCTCATCACTACTTGTTAGAATTGAGTAAACTAGTATAAACCCGTGGATGAGGAATACGAATGGCTCTATTACTCAGAATTGAGCAATTAAGAAATTTTAGACAGAGCTATATTTACTGGAATCATTTTCAAAATAATAAAGGGTTGAAAAAACATGATTGAGAACTTATTTCAAATCATGAAATGTTTGACATTCATGTCATACTTGTATTATACAAATATGGTCTTTTGTAGAGGTCTATTTTAACCGATATCGAGCGTCAGTCAATATAATTGATATTTAGAGGTCTATTTAAACCGATATCGACCGATAAAAAAGATCGGAATTGGTTAATTATATACATGATATAATTAAAAAGAAAATATATCTTACAATAATCTGTTACTGTCAAGTTTCAAGTTTATTAGACAACACTCAGACACAAATTGTGTAACAAGAGGACAAGTATACAACATATAACATATAATACATAGCAGAGTGAACAGACATTACTAAATTTATAACAAATTACAAATTTTCTTTATGAATAAAGCCACTTTTTTCAGTAAATGTACATGACAATTAGAGAACATTCCATTCATCTTATAAATGTTTGGGTACTGTAAATAATATTTTGGAATGAATTTATTTCTGATCTGTGATACAGTTTCATGGTCACAGATGAATAATATATGAAATTCATCGCCTATATTTTTACGACAAAAAGTGCATATTCTATCTTCTGTTGGTTTACCATACCATCTTCCTACTTCAATGGGTAATTTTATATTACTTGTTCTAATTTTTGTAATCCAGGATCTATACTGAACTGGCAAATCAATCAGATATTTTTCAAGCCGGAGTTCATTTTTAAAACCAAAATAGTATTCCCCTCTAGATGTGTTAGTGTCTGTCATCCATTTTTGGATAAATTGGTCTTGTAGCTGTTGTTTTAAAATAGCTTTATAAGATGAGAATGGAATGTTGCCCTGCAGATTAAATATATATGATAACCCAGTTTCATTGAAGATATTTTTAACACAATTTATCCATTTTGATTCAATTGCCCCTAAATTATGCAGTGCCAGCCTCAGGCGATAAAGACAACTACTAATCTTATGTTCATTACAAACCAATCGATTCCAAAACCCAATCATGCGTAATTTAATATATTAATGTTAAGAGGGAAACGTCCCAGTTCCCCATAAACCATGAAATTTGGGGTACTTTTCCTTACATGTAATATGTTTTTACAAAATTGTAAGTGGATTCTTTCTATGTCAATTAGAGATTCAAAACCCCATACTTCCGAACCATATAATAATATTGGTTCTACAATTGAGTCAAACAATTTTAACTGTAGTTCTATAGGAATCGACTGGTTTCTAATGCGTTTGTATATAGAAAATAAAGAACGCCTGGCTTGAGATACCAATTTTTCTCTTGCTTTTTTTAAATTACCATTAGAATTAAAAATCGAGCTTGTAGTTTGTACAGTGATTTTTTGAACAGAGCAAAAACACTGTCCCAAAAGCTGCTTAGTCAGAGATTTGTTCAACCTTTGTTAATTTCATCCCTCAAGAAATTCTATGGCCGTCACCATAGCATCATTGACAGATATGACGTGTCAGTATCCCAAATGAAAGTGGACATTTTCAGCTAGATTCACGTCTTCCCGGATTTGACTACCGACTTTGACATTTTCCCGGATTGAATCACCCACAGTGTGACGGGTGCTGTTAACAGAGCAGGACATGCTTACCCTTCCGGAGCACCTGATGTCACTCTCAGTTTCACTGGAGTTCACACTGTGAGTGCCTTTGTTCTGAATGTTGTGGTTTCTGGTTCTGTGCTTTGTGTCTGTCTGGCGTCATTGTTTTTGTGTCTAACGTCATTGTTTTCTGTGTTCTCGTTTTTGCCCTGTCTTTGGACTTCGATTTTTGTGAATTTCACCCCTTTGTTCCTTCGGTGTTCTACTGCCGTTGTTAGAATAAAATTCATCAATCTTCACGAAAAATGAAAATTTTTGATCAAAAACTAAATTCAAGAGAACGGACTTGAAATTCGTGTAAATTTGACAAAAAATGGCTAACCGGAGACTTATTTGCCTTTTTGGGGGCATTTTGGTAATATTTGATTTCAAATAATACCTTCTGACATCGACGTTGTACATAATGTACTGGTTCAGAAATTCCGTACTTGCGAAATATGTCTTGACCAATCAGCGACATCGTGAACAATCACAATCCTAGAATGCTAGTTTGTGACTGACAGTGTATATGTTTATTGTAGGTGGTAAAAGGTTATTTAAGTGCATCGTGAATTTCGTTGGGTTTCAGTAATTGATTAATGCCCTAATTTCGCCGTGTTTGGTGCATGCAAGCCAAATTATTTATCGTTCATCGAATTTCATATTTTCTTTTTTTTAGACCTACATCCTTGATGTAACATTATCTACATGATATATATAATCCAAAATGCTTATTAAAAAACAGATTTGATCCACATGCATACCGTGAAAATGACATCTACATCTACTACATTACAATTTGTCTCAACAATTAACCATATTACATGTATAGCCATAGTAACATATTTTCATCATTTATAAAGATTAAAATGATGTTGTTTATTGTATGTGTCGGTTGAGTTCCCGACCGTATAATTTCGGACCGATGACGGCAACCGCGATTCCGTAATTAATAAAGTTAATTAGCTAAGTGCAGGCACAATTGCATATATGCCCATGAAATTTTAAAATGGTACAACAATCCAACCTTTTGGATATATGAAGCTAAGGCGTGGTATTTGTTGTTTCTGCAGCAACCTGGCTAACTAAAATCGTCTAATTATTTCAGTAGTATAGATAAGTCCTACTGCAGTGTAGATTGTAACATAGTTTCCCATGTTAACTATGTTAATGTCAGTCAATGAAGACGGTTGATTTGGAAGTCGAGACTGATGTACCCAGGACAAGGATATAGCATATAGAATCAAAGAACTAACAAATCAGGAGATTCTATAAAGTTTAACCAGTACCCATGAAAAGTAATTTGAGTTGAGTGAGACGCTACTTTCTGTATTTTAAAAGAGCATCAATATTCCTCAATGTTAGTATTATTATTATTATTATATTTCTTAGGACTCATGATTATTGGTCAGGTCTATCGGAACCATCAACTGGATTTTTCACATGGGAAGATTGTACATTACTGTCGACATTTGATATGTTCAAGGATGAAAGCTACAACGAAGAAGAGTTATGTTATAAAGTGTTACATGGTTCGCGTGAGTGGGAGAGCATAAGATGTTCCGATAAAGCATTCTTTGCTTGTGAAAAAAAAATTCCAGGTAGATATAGTTTGAAGGCGTATTGTTACATGTAAGAACAACAAATTGAAATGTTATAAATAAAGAAACTCTGAAATACAAGGTACAAATGAGTTTATGACTTAATTGATAATAAAGATTCTAGCTGCGATCGATGTTGCTCAACATTTTTGTCAAGAATACTGCTTTCGGGATAAGTGCAAAATTAGTTTCTGGATAAGACCAAAACTTTCTGTTTAACAGCAGTTTCCGGATAAGTGCTTAACACACGTGTTTCAAGGTGTAATCTCTCATCAGCAGAAATAGAACCAAATAATAAGGAAAGCCATAATCCAAAAGTAGTGAAAAAGAATACTCATTACCAAAAATATTAAAATAATAGGCTGAATATAAGATAAAATATTTAAAAGGTGTGCAAACTGAGATTGAATAAAAACCTCCATATTTTATATATTTACTTTTCATAGAATTTTCAAGAAATAACTTTTTAGAGATGAACTGCATATTTAAACTCAAGATCATTCTACCTAAAACAAAGGAGTAGAGCCACAAAGGACCAAAAATGGCCCCGGATTTTGACAAAAATTTAATTGTCACATATTAATGCTAATAGGTCACCATTTCCATCAATATGTATCGAACGTTTCGTATGTGTTTCGTACTCGCATTTCGATGACGTCATAATGGGTTATGACGTTTGTAGTTTACGCAAGTATGGAGATTTTGGGAAAAATCGGTATATTTCCAACATATTTTCTCAAATTTCCGTTTGGCCGCACCCTTAGACCAAAATATTTTTATCTTCAATGAATGGAAAAACAATAATAAAAGTAAATTCCAATGGATATATTTTGGTCGAAGGCTGTGGCCACTTCGAAAATTTAACTTTTTGCAACTTCCATGAACGGCGGACCACAACAGAAGGTAAATTTTTGAACATTGTATTAGTCGTTTAACCGAAAACTCCAGATTGATAGCATCTAAAAAGATGTGTCTATTTCTTCGAAATACGAAGTGTCAAATGATTGAATGAAATTCATGTCTAAAATGCGGTTTTTAAAGAAATCTATTTGCGTTTTTATACTCCTGCTCTAAGGTAGGAGTGTTGTCTCCCGTTTTCATTTTTTCCTGTTTACCAACTTGGTGCATTTTTCTAATATTGTACATGGTAATATGGAACCATTTTGTCACGTTTTTCTATGCAATTACAGTACTTGTAGGGTAAAACATAACCATTTTATGGTGTATGGTGTATGGTGTAATGGTGTATGGTTCAATGGTGCATGGTGTATGGTTCAATGGTTCATGGTGTATGGTGTAATGGTGTATGGTGTTGCAACGTGAACCATACACCATACACCATGAACCATACACCATACACTATGAACCATACACCATACACTATGAACCATACACCATACACTATGAACCATACACCATGCACCATAACCCATACTCTGTACTCGGTAACTCTGGACCATACACCAGATACACGATCGAGCGACACGATGTGAACGAGAGACAATGAACTGCATGGCGCCTCGGGACTGGCGCAATCGAAGTTAATATAAAATACATTTTCAAAAATATGTTAACCTTATAAAGCAATGATAAAGAAAATTAATCGTGCTTTTTATGCGCCAGCAGGTGGCTATTTTCTACAACCATGAAATAATAATTATTAGCCAAAAGAAACGCAAAAAACATGTAGTGACAAAAAGCGCATATCTTTTTATTATTTAACTAAAACCGAAGATGTGAATATAAAACCGCAAAACATATCTTTTTAATTTATATTTTAATTTTTGAATTTTCCGCCGAAAGCCGATGGACAATCAAATTATGTTCG
>MJUU01046696.1:14542-24889 GCA_002080025.1 Modiolus philippinarum | reverse complement strand
TCAAATTTTACTTTACAACAGTTGTCTATGGGGTTGATGTGTGACATAACACTGATGAAAATTGTGACACATTACATAGCCATAAAAATATTACATTGTTATGAAGAAATGACCCCAAAGGTAATCAGGAATTATGGAATTTAAGGAAACCAGACCAGCTGGGATACATTATTCCAAATAAACAGCTGCGCCAAGTCGAATGATACACCCGTCATCACCCCTTGAAAACTTTAAGTGATTAAAGAATGTGGTTCTCAATTTAGAATACACCTATAACTGCCCAATTAAGCATGATATCTCTTTAATAAATCAATCTGCAAAGTTTGAAGTAAGCTGACCAAACTATTAACAGTTAGAGTGCATTATGTATAAAATTGCCTTAAATTTGAAAAATAAAGTCCCATAACTCTTCCAAGAAAAATCGAAATTTCACGAAAAGTATATACAGACCATGAAACCATCATATCCAATACCTGTAAAAAGTTTGAAGTGAACTAGCCATAGGTTTGTCAAGTTAGAACACAGCATGTGAAAAATTGCCTTAGAATTCATAAATAAAGTTCCATAACTCTTGCAAGAAAGATCAAAATTTCACGAAAAAGTATACAGATCATGAAGCCATCTTACCCAATATCTTTACAAAGTTTGAAGTGAATTGGTCAAAGATTTGTCAAGTTAGAGTGCGACATGTAAAAAATTGCCTTAAAATTGACAATTAAAGTCCCATAACTTCTACAAGAAGAATCAAATTTTCACGAAAAAGTATACAGATCGTGAGTCCATCATACCCAATACCTCTACAAAGTTTGATTGATTGATTGATTAGTTAGAGTTTAACGTCCAATGAGCAATATTTCAGCTATATCAGGACGAGAACAAGTTAATCAATTCAAAACAAATTGTAAGTAAAAGAAGAAAGAAATAAACGTGGAAGGGACAACCGGGGCAACGACTTTTGATTGCCACTGGAAAAAGGGGAGAAATGGGTAGGGGCAGGAAATTTAGCCTTCTATACGACACCCAGTGCGTCTGCTCTCTTTAGAGAAATATAGAAGGGGTCTTTATACTACATGGAGCGTGGCGTTTCTCCACACAGTTTGGCTACAATGGTTCGCAGTCAGGCTTTCCGTATTATGACCTGACTACCCCGCAAAGACAGGGCATTCCCCTATCCACCACCTGGGGCTGCGCCCGGCAGCTCTGTAGCCAAAGCCCCTGAAAACCTATTCAGGTGCAGGGTCTACAAAGTTTGAAGTGAATCGACCAAAGGGTTGTCGAGTTAGAGCGTGACATGTAAAAAATTGCCTTAAAATTGACGAATCCTACAAGAAAAATCGAATTTTCCCGAAAAAGTATACAGATCGTGAGGCCATCATACCCAATACCTCTGCAAAGTTTGAAGTGAATTGGCCAAATGGTTATCAAGTTAGAGCGCGACATATGAAATGGACGGACAGACAGACAGACGGACGGACGGACGGACAATCGGACATTGGTATACCATAATACGTCCGTCATTAGATGGGCGTATAAAAATTCTAATAGGACAAGGGTTGTTGGACATTCGTTATTTTGACTG
The DNA here is from genome assembly GCA_002080025.1 of Modiolus philippinarum. NCBI lineage: Eukaryota > Metazoa > Mollusca > Bivalvia > Mytilida > Modiolidae > Modiolus > Modiolus philippinarum. Next base: position 23,310 of record MJUU01046696.1, on the reverse strand, counting down.
TGATTTTAAGAATGGTACTCCCATTAAGACTCTATGTAGAGAAAAGGATTTGCATTGTTTCTGTATATACAGAGGCACCAGACTAATCTTTTATCTAGTCAAATAATATATTTTTTTCCCCACACTAGTTGGGACTCAACATGTTTTGTTGTCATGATTTGCTTTGTAAATTGCAATACTATGTAAAGATTACAAATTGTTATGTATGTACAGATCAGGATTAGCTAGATATTACTGGTTCTGAAGATATCGGGAATTGCCATATTTGTGTATAGATTATGGTTTGCTATGCATAACCTGTAGAGTAAGACATGCAATGTTTTGCCATAAAAAATCTCTAGAGATAAGAAATTTTCATGTTTAACTTTGTAAAGTCTAGAATTAACCATAAATTTTATAGCTAATGGTTGGTTATGAATAAGTCTGAAGAGATCAGGGATTGCCATAAAATAACTATGCAGAGATCAGAAATTACTATATTTCACTATGTAGGAATAAGGATTAGAAATGTTTTAAAATGAACAAATTTTCCATGTTTTAGAGATTAGGAATCAGCCAGTTTTATATTTAGATAAAAGTATTTTCTATGTTTTATCTACAAGGATATTTTTCTTCCACTATTTACCAGAGCTGTCCATTACTATTCTTTCATTAAATTAAAATATCAGTATTTGGCTTCTGGATTGCCATTTCCACGGTCATCAAAATCATCAATGATGTATGTTATTATTAGCTATGTATAATGATGTAGAGATAAAAAACATAGAAAATGCTGACAGATAGACAGACGGACAGGCTGATTACTATAGGCCAGTTTAATAAGTGTTGTTATCTCCCTTAGCGATTATAACGTTTATCAATTTGTATTACTTCCGGAGTGTATATCATCAGTTGCTAATGTAAACACTACTTGAATTGCTGTACGATCCGTCTCGTTTAGAATAAAAATTAAAAAGCGCGACAAAGATGTAATTGTCAAAAATGCGATCTCCTAGCAAGGACATAGGGTTAAGTTTATTTGAAAAAGGCCAAACTGGTACAAATAGACAATTTCATCTTGGAAATAAGTTGTAAAATCCGACATAAATTATCTCTGTGGAGTAAACATTTTACCCTTTTAGCTCATGTGACTGGCAATACTTTATACAATTTTAAAATTGAATAAATGCAGAACATTTGAAGCGAAATAAATACCGAAAACAGTTCTAGGCAAACTGGGTGTTTTAAAAATTAATGAAATATCAGGCAGTTGCTGACAATTTTTACAATGTCAAATTCAAGGCTCCATCTCCCCCAACTTATTCACTCTCGCCAAATAATATAAAATAAAAAAAAAAACTTACCGCAGTTTACCCTTACCAAAGTGACTGGTAGTATCCATTTAGCTATCTGCATAAGATTTGTTAGCCAATGAAAGCCGGCATTTTCCTCTATTTGCTTATAATATATTTTGGAAAAAAAACTTTCAATGAGATGTGGAAGAATTCTTGGCTGAAATGAATGTACTCCATACTAACGGTATTGTGTATTCCAAAGGAGTAACTAGTTACTGGTTCTCAAATATCAAAGACCGTGAAATTCATAATTTTACATGTACAAAATGCACATTGCCGTGCTATTAGCATATACTAGTAAGGGATAAATATAAGGGAATTTCACTTCTATACACAAAAATTACAATTAGTCAAAAGAGCTTCTGCCTAGAGTACAGTAAAAAAACAAACAAAGATTCAAAACTTTGACTTCTAAAATTTAAGGGTTATCGTGTATCAGCCAACATAAATATAATGAAGATTTTTGTTTGTTGAGATATATCCGTGTTGTATTATCATGACTATGTTAATTATATGTCCTACGTGTGAATTGCTTTATGATATGCACAATTACCTGAAAATTAATAAAATGTGAAATCTTATATGTTCACAGGAAGTTTCACATCGACTTTTTCACATCTGGCAACATTTAATATAATTACTGAAAATTTTTATAAAATAACTTTTAAATATGTAAAATAATGAATATTAAAAAAAAAAATTCTTATCACATAATACCCAAGTGTTGTTTAAAATGAAATAAAAAATCTTGGCAAATATTTTTAAATAGATAAAACAAAATTATTGTTAGAGAAGAAAAAAAAATAAAGAAAAATTGAAAGTGTTGTATCATTCCCTGCTTAGATACACTTTGAACAAAAAGAATTCAACTTTGTTATTTTATCTTTATTCATTTTTTTTTTGGCCTATCAACATTTTTGTCTCCTCGTACAGCATAGCATATTTTTCCATCAAATTGCAAGTCGTTTTTACGGCGGAGAGGGTATTTTATTGTCTCTGATTATGTTATAGCTCTGGTAACCATGATTTATACAACTCTTTTCAATCACCACTATGAGAGAAATACACTCCGGAAGTACACTCCAACGAATTTTCCAATGACTGCGCATGCAGAAAAATAATTATTAGGGGCAGATAACAACACTTATTAAACAGGGCTATAGGGAGCTATTTCATGGCCGCTCCCTAAAAATCATGTTTTAATATGCCAAGTTAAGGATTTAGTTATGCTTTCCTTGTAGAGACAAATGATTCCAATTTTGCTCTATAGAGCTTAGTCTATCTGCTCTCCAGCAACCCTTTTCACAAAAAAAAATCTTACAATAAAAATAAGTCGTAAGCCTCTAACATTTCATATAGATTTACAATAAAAATTAATTATAAGATTTTTTGTGAAATGGGCTGCAGATATCTACCTATTAGATGTTGAAGACCTAATACCTACCTGCTAGATGTTGTTGAAGACCTAATACCTACCTGCTAGATGTTGTTGAAGAAGGTATATAAGATGTCTTCTGATTCTTTCTACTGCTTCTGGATTTTGTAATTTTGCCAAATCTGAAAAACAATTTTTTTTTAATATCTGTTATCTAACAAGGGAAGAAACAAACATAAATCCATTTTTACCAAGCATTTTTTTTATTTACGCAAATTTAGTGATAGAATATAAACATATTTAATTTAGGGGATTGCTTTACATAAGATTTTAGTTTTTTTATTCTTTTGAATCAATTGTGATATGTACTTTGTCTTATCATTACAATTTGCAAGAAAATCTAGATAGAAAGTTTGTGGCTCCTACATGCTTGTTGTCTCAACCATCCTAGGTGTACCTACATAAGTCAAAGTTTAACCAAAAGTCCCTTAACACTTACCTGCACTGACACAACAGAGGCCTAATACAATTGGAATTTCAATTTGAGACAAGTTCAGTTTGTTGATTGCCTCTCCAGCTTGTAGAAGATGCAGTTTAAACAAATACATTGGGTTTTCAGGGCTGACAGTCCAATTCCAGAAGAATTGGAACTTTTTCTGTGCTGGGTTGTACCATTCTGCTGCACAGATTGTCAAGGCAGCCTGGAAACATGCCGTCTGCAAGAGGTCATGTCGATCACTTGGATCTAAATCCTCAAATCCTACAAATTAAAAGACAAATGTACAGGTAAATGATGGGTTTACATTTTTCCTTTAACAAAACAGACATAAATTTCTACAAATAAAATTCTACAAACATCAAGATAAAGAATTTTAATATACACTAGATTTTGTTTGTAATCCTAATATGGCTCTCTTCCTTCGCTTTTTGAATAAACATAAGCTCTAAATCCAATAAAGCATACCCATATTGTACAACTTAATGTACACCTTTCATATTTCTTACTTTATATTTTGTGAAAAATTACTTCTTAAATAAATAAATCCCCTAAATAGCCACATCAAATAATAACAATAACAGAAATGTACAACTAACTTAAAGACACAGAACTGAAATCAACAGTTGAAATCGACGCAACAAGTGTTCCATGTTCTATGAAATCTTATCTATCACATACTATACAGCTTAAAAACAAATTTTCAGTTGTTTGTTTGTTTGTTTCAAACAGTCATACAATATTTCTAAATCAGTGAATGGAATCAGGTAACACCTCAAATTGCTTCGATTTCAAAATAGCCATATTTGATATTTCCATACAAGATTATATTATTTCATAAGATTAGAACATGCTCAGACCTTTTATTTGTCTTCATTTTATACCTCGCTGTCGCTTGGTAATAAATATTGACAAATATAAGGTCTCTCAATGGTCTAATTTGCATACAGCCCGCTTCCGACAATCCATTTCTTAAATAAGAATTTTGTATGAGATGTAACTTAAATAAATGAAAATATAGAATTTGTTTGGGATAAGAAACATGTAAATCATGATTTTGTTTGGGAAAATATAACATATTAAAGTATAAATGTTAATCAAGATTTGTTAAAATAAATAAAATCAAGTGTGGATCGTATTGCAAGGCAATACAGAAGTCCCCTACCAGTGGAATAGCTTGTTATACCAGAAAAAATAGTCAATGATCTGTAACTCATAGTGGTAGACTCACATAGCAAATATTAGCTTAATATCTGGAACGGTTTAGAAAAAAGGTCCAGAAAACCTATATTTTACCAAAATTTTCTAAGTCAAAGGCCCATAACTCCGTCCAAAATAAATGGACCGGAACCAAACTCAAACTTGATCTGTAATCCATAGTGGTAGACTCACATAGCAAATATAAGCTTAATATCTGGAACGGTTTAGAAAAAAAGTCCGGAAAACCTATATTTTACCAAAATTTTCTAAGTCAAAGGCCAATAACTACGTCCAAAATCAATGGACCGGAACCAAACTCAAACTTGATCTGTAACTCATTGTGGTAGACCAATATAGCAAATATTAGCTTAATATCTGGAACGGTTTAGAAAAAAAGTCTGGAAAACCTATATTTTACCAAAATTTTCTAAGTCAAAGGCCCATAACTCCGTCCAAATCAATGGACCGGAACCAAACTCGAACTTGATCTGTAACTCATGGTTGTAGACTTACATACCAAATATTAGATAAATATCTTTTATAGTATGGGAAAAAAGTCCAGAAAACTAAGTGTGACGGACTGACGGAGTGCAAACCTAAAGTCCCCTTCGGCAAAGCCGGAAGGGGACTAATAAAATGTTGATTGTAATAAATGTTGACACAGAATATGTCTCACCTTTCCCATGCATCACATGAATCTGAACATTGATCTTCAGCAGCAGCCATGATACCAAATGTATCAGTGATCACAACTGATCACAATCATGATAATGCAACTGATACCAAAGATCAATAGGCTACTTGAGTGGTTGATGTTAAACGGACACAAGAAAAAACTTAAACATTTGATAAACAGTGCAAAATTTCAAAGTCAGTGGAGCATGACTGCAAGGCCACTGAAACTGATTTCTACTGATGGTAATGCAACTGCATACCAAATATCAATGGGCAACTAAGAGTGGTTGATGCTAAAAAGAGCCAAGAAAAAACTTACCAACATTGATAAAAAGTGCAAAATTCCTAAGTCAGTGGAGCATGACTGCTGGGGCATAGACATAAAACACTACTGAAAATGAGCTGCAATGATGCTAATGCAAATGCATACCAAATATCAGTGGGCAACTATGAGTGGTTGATGCTAAACAGACACAAGAAAAAACTTAAATATTTGAAAAAAACAATTTACAGTTTCAATGTCAGTGGAGCATGACTGCAGGAGCATAGACATAAAACACCACTGAAACTGATCTGTACTGATGCTAATGCAACTGCATACCAAATATCAATAGGCTAGCACAGGTGGTTGATGTTAAACAGACCCAAGAAAAAACTTAAACAATTGTGAGCGCCGCTGCCGCCGCCGGAATCACCATACCCATGTCTCACTTTTTCAACTATAGTTGAATGCTCGACAAAAATTGGAAATGAATTAATAATTTTTTCTAGAACCATTTTTTAGGATGCAGATCAGTTTTTTCATTAACTCCATCACTTTTTCTCCTGTTTGCGTGGTTATGATTTCTGTTATGTATGTAAGAGTTTTCCATATGCAGAGTTTTTGCAACATATGAGAGAGTTTGCCTTGTGCAGTGTCAAGTATTTATTTGTGTTGAGTTTGCAATGTACTATCATATTTACAAGTTGTGGTAACATATAAAGTAATAAATACCTGGCAGATTGACACAGAACTCTACAAAAGCCCTGACATTCTTTATTATGCGAGACTGTACATGTTGCCAATGACCTTGTTCTTTGTTGCCCATTTTCGGCCAATGTTCTTGCTGAAAGCATAAATCAAATAATCACAATTTATTTACTGGTAATTACTACATGTATTTGTTTTCTTTCTTGTTTATTTTTTTTAACTTGTACAACATTCATCTTGATTAAAATTTGGATAAAGGATATTTGTATTCAGAATTATACTTAATCTAATGCTAGAATGGTTTACACAATTTTTTTTCAACACATTAACCAAGTGAAATTATTTAATTCATAGAGAATGTGCTTAGTTTTTTTTTAAGTTATCAAATAACTTTTGCAGCAAATCTCTTTTACTATGCTATCTGATTTAAACATTTTCTTCAATAATTAACAGTTTAGACTTGAAATTTCAATGGATCTCTAACTCGGAAAGTCTCGTTGGAGAAGTATTGATATATTACCCTTGAGTGTCTGAGATTTCTTGATCCTGCAGTTTCACCTGTGCTTACAGGTACTACCGGTATATCTTTCACTCATGTAAGAAATTATGATTTTACATGCAAATGTTATTTCTGACCATTAACAACTAGTGGACCAAACTAAGATGTCTTGTATAAATTTTATACTTGCCTTATTTGCAACAAAATTTCCTTTTGATTCATCATAACATGCTTTCATTTTTAAGTAAGCTACGGCAATCTGATTAAGAATAGCTCTATCTTCCTCTGTCATCCTTCTCGACTGGTCAAATGGAAATGGTTGATTCCAGTACTGTTTTGTATATTGTAAGCTGTACTTTCCACATGTGAAATCATTTGAGCTTTGTGCTACAAATTGGCTGGATCCATAAGAATAGGTCTGTTTGTAATCATTGTAAGCTTTTCTTTTGTTTGGCATGTTCATTGCGGGGAAGTCGGTAGAATCATGACTACTACTATCGTCACTGCTGTAAAGACAATCAGGTTTGCGATGTGATACTGATTTTAGTGATTGCATGATTACTTCCCTGCTTAACTGATTTCGTGTAAGATTTCCTTCATCGCGTGTTTCTGGTCTATCATTTACTTGTCCCATGCATTTAATAAACAACTGATTTGTCGTGTTCAGACTCTCAATGTCCATATAGATGTCTCCTATGGGGCCATTGTTGAAATTACTGCCCGTCTGTGAAGCATTTGGCATGGCATATGCATTCATTGAAGCAAAATCATTGGTATGTGAGCCATTGTATGCATGTGGACTGTGACATGGTGGTGATGGTGTGTGATAGTTATGGGGACTATGAGGAGATGGTGCTTGGTAGCACTGAGGCTGTGGATTGAAAGATGGTGAACCACTGCAGTCCACTTGAGGTGAAGCTTGCTGTTGGAAATACTGTGGACTATGTGAGTTAGGATAGTAAGAACCTTGCATTTGTTGTGGATACTGCTGATAGGGAGAATTTGGTCCAGAACTATCATAACTTGTGTTTACAGTCAGCTGATCAGGAACCATACTACAATTTTGCTGTTGTGAATCAAACAAACAAGTATTTGTGTCTCGATAGTTGGAATATTCATGTTGGTCTGTTCTCCTACTAGCCTGGTCCATTTGGATAAAGTTCAGTATGTCATCCATATCATCATCTTGTCCAAGCATGACATTCTCTGTAGAAACTGACGAGACAACTGAAGGCTGACAATGTGATGACATAATACTGTTTTGTGAACCTGGCCAGCTGGATGCTGTTGTTGATGAATTCCAGCTGAATGGTATCTGTTCTTCTGTTTTTAGGCTCATAAATGGTGTAGTTGCCAAAACTGGTCTACTGTTGATCATCTCTGATTGAATTTGACAGCTAGGTGGTGGACATGTCGTCTCTGTTTTGACTGGCTGATGGTTTGACATCATGTATTTGTGGAACAGTGGCTCATTTACTGGTGACAACTGTGGAGAGCTGTGAATGGAGTGAGGGGATCCATGTGGGGATAATTCTGGGCTATGAGGATTAATATATGTTGGAGACTGTGATGGCGACTGTTGAGGAGAATCTCCATCTGATTTCTTTGGACGTCCCATCTTAATGGCTGAAAAAAAATGTATATATTGAACAGCCAATTACAAATTGACCAAGGATTTTATTTCTACAGAAAAGTGTTGTGGTAAAAAAAATCTGATGGCCATTCTATAAAAGAAGAACTATATGAATCAAATTCAAATATACTCTATAAAGCAACATTTTTTTCACTAACATTTCCGCCTAAAAAAAATAAGTCCAACAAATGATATATTGTATCAGGTAAACATATTGTGTATTATGTACATATGCACTCTATAAAACAAATTTGTGTTAATTCTATATTTGTACATAATTATTGTATCCAGCAAATATGTCTGTATTCACATTTAATTTGTAACAGTGAAATAAGTCTACCAGGAAAACTGGTCTGGACAGAATAAATCCAGAATTAATTTTACTAGGGAAAATTTGTCCATCTGGATCCATTTTCCTTATAATAGTTGTTCCCTGGACGCATTTCTACCAATAATATCCTGTAAATATTGTGTTAATGCACATGTAAATTGTATCCAGAAAATATTGTGTTGATGCACATGTATATTGTATCCAGAAAATATTGTGTTAATGCACATGTATATTGTATCCAGAAAATATTGTGTT
>MJUU01046691.1:128122-143654 GCA_002080025.1 Modiolus philippinarum | reverse complement strand
AGAGTATAAAAGTTTGCCCTTCAAAATAGCAATAAGTTTAGTTTGGTTCTTGAATGCTATGCAGCGAATTTTAACAAAAACCTACAAAAATTATCAAAATCTTCAAAACATTCATCCAACTGGCAAAGTCTTTTGATGAATCGTTATCTACATTACATGTTTGAAAATGCACCTGAAATGATTTGGTGTTGTATATAAAATGACATGTTTAAAACCGTTTGGAGAAGATTTAATGCATTCACAAAATTGGTATGCTGAATCATAGATGTACATCTATGGCTGAATGAAATAAATACACGGAAAAGTGACCATAACTTTTTATGTAGAATAAGTGAACATTTCAAAGAACATCGTTTTATTGCATATTTTTCACTAGTCGCCTCTATAGAATATGCTTTATTGACCAATCAAGGGTCCATTGAGGACATTTCTATATGCTATCTAAGAGGGAATCTGGTACCAGAAGCTATTTTTGTCAGGCTCATACATTTGCTCATCATGCGGGGTTAACCCTCTATACGTGCACTTTTGATGTAAGCAGGGAATTGTGTCTTGTGCCAGTTAACTCGAAAGCTCTGTATTATTCACAGATATGTATTCACTCATATGGAGCTTCTGATACAATGGACAATACTTAAAATGTTAACAAGAATCGTGTTTTCAATGGGTATCAAATATACAATAACTGTATTAAAAGGGTTGAAGTACCGATTTTTTTTATTTCTTTTTTTTTCATTTATAATATATATTTTTTTTAAACTGTTTTTGATATTTTCCTTTTTTTCAGAATTATTTTCTCTCTGTTAATTTTAATATGGATGCCCAAATCTTGATTTAAATGATATTTTGAGTTTCCACGGTATTTTATTGTTTGTCCGTTTGAAGTGGGCAAATTCCATGTATCAATGTTACATTACTCATATGCTGCATATTGCATACACAATATACAGCCATGTCATGCCTACTGGTGTACGCTGAGGCTCAACAAGGTAGTTAAGTAAATTCGACTTTTATTTCAGCGACAATTTTATTTTGTTTTGAATAGAAATGTTTTTGATGAAAAAAAAATGATTTGACATGACATTTGGCGAAAATAAGTAATTTGGCCGAGATGGATATGAAAAGAAATAACTTTATTTTTTCCAATCCCCNCCCCCCCCCCCCACGAAAATCAAATGGCTGCATCCCAAAACCCTTTTTCTTATTTTTTATTAAATTCCGTGCGGAATTTTGACAAGAAACTTGGGAAAACCAGACTGGTTCCGCTGGTATCAATTTTTTTTACACAAGCGATAATTTTATTGCGAAAAACATTTTCAATAAATGGTAATTGAAAACATAGATAAACTATAAACAACACACTTAATCCAAAGTTGGACTCAGAACTGTGCCTACATATTGAAAAAAAAATTGATTCTCACATACCACATAATAGAAACAAATAAATAATTGCCGTGAAGTTTTGTCGTTACATGTGCAAAAATGACTGCTTAATTGAAGAAAAACAATTGGCCTCACTGAGGCATGGATCCGGGCTGCCTAGCAATTAGAAAAGGAGTCCCTTTGGAAACAAAAGGAGATTTCGCCGAGCAGAGCGAGACGCGAAATTTTTTGGGGTATTTCTTAATATAACATCAGGATATTAATAAAAAATACATGATCGTCCAGAAGAAAAGAAGGGTCCCAACCCTCGGAACCCCCCTTCCCCCTTTGGATCCGCCAATGGGCCATGGGGGGACCAAATAAATTATATAACAACCTTTTAATCATCAGTGATAATTAATGTGTCCTCATGTTGCTCATGTTGGCTGAATGTTTTGATTTTTTCATGTAATGAAAGAAGTTTCTCGGTGAAAGATATTTCACTCGAAAGTCCTGCATTAGCTTGTTACATGGTTATACGAATATCATACTTGGAATGGACAAGATAATCAATAAGGGACCGACCATTTAACTTGAAGGGGGAGGGGGGCTATGTTTTTTTTTTCTAAAAAAAATATTTTGGATCTGATTTTATATGAAAAAAAATATTTTGTCTGCAAAAATGATGAAAAAAAAACTTCTGAAGGAGGCTTTCTGCCCCCAAAAATAATGTTAATTTTCGAAAAAAAATATTTTGTTGATACAATTGAAAAAAATAATTTTTTTCTGTCCTGAAAAAAAAAAAACAATAACCCCCTCTTCAGGATAAATGATTGGTCCCTAAGACGTTGATGTCCGCTTCAAAAAGGAATATTGACATCGGTGCTGACCCGAAACCCGATTTTTTTTAATGGAAACTAGCAACATAAATTTTAGAAAATTTTACTTAAATATTAGGAGTATCTCCCTCTTGTGTAGTTCTGTCTTTAGCTGAATTTGGTTTTAAATTTAGACATTTTTGGTTAAGTGTTCTCTATCAGATTTTACAGTTTTGATTTGTGGTCTTCCAAATGTTTTGATTTGTGGTCTTCCAAATGTTTTGATTTCATCTGAACTGAAGAAACATGTTTTTTGGTATTATACCCCTGCTCTAGCGGGTGGTATAAAGTGATCATGGTGTCCGTCCGTCCTTCTGTTTTTTCGTCCATCCGCCATAGGAGTACACACGTTGCACATGGTGACAACTACTTCTAGACCACAGTGAAATTCACTGTAATTTTCACAGAATCCTCAGTGCATATTGCCATTGAGCACAATTTATTTAAAAATTTGATTTGACTTTTTTCTGGATTTATTCTACTTCTGGAATCGAAAGGGGGAGGGGGTATATATAAGTGTGCTTTGCTCACAGTTTTTTTAGTTTCGAAATGGTAAGAGCCTTGGCTACAATCTTATTAAAAATAGAAAAAAAGATTACAGGAAACACCTACATTGGCTGAAAAACACAGTCACATGCCAAATACCAAGGAATTGCACAAGAAAAAAAAAAAAAAACACAAACAAAAAACAAATAAAAATGTTTAGAAATCAATGGCGGATCTAGACTTTCTCCTAAAGGGGGTACAATGTTTTTTCAAAAAGGGGGCCCGGAACCCATTTTTTTTAAATCCGGCACTGGAAATGATGTATTTTCTAACACTTAAGAAAGTGATTAAATTACTTCCAATTTCAATTGACAACTGTTTCCCAATATGGAGACAACCGGAAAATGGCGTGGTCTGTTTTTATTCTGTCCAGGGACTAAAGTAAAATACATTGTTCTATTTTTGTTTGTTGCATTGTATGTCTAATCATGTTGTATAATGATGCCCTTTATGGGTTCTTGATTAGCATAATAAAATTCTTTTTTCTTATTCTTATTTCTTATTGTCCCTGTCACGTTTGAAAATCATCTGTCAATTTTTACTAATTGTGTAATAATCAAAATTTTGAAATTATATTTAACCATGCGTTTTTCACAGTTCTGATACACATTACATTAGACTGAGCAAGGATTTGTATCCATTTCCTTAAAATAATGAAGGTGTTGTTTTTGTTGTTTTGAAAGAAAAGTTCTTTGAATAAATCTATTCAAAATTTGTTTTTTTTTAATTATTTATTTTATTATTTTTTTGTCAACTGATGCACAACGAGTGACTTACGTGTGTCTGATGGTGTATATGTTCCCGGTAATATACATATAAAAAATATGCTATTTCAAATTATGAAATCCATCATTTATTTATTTATAATTTGTACAAAACAATTATTAAAGCATCTTAACAGCTGACTGCAACAATGATTTATGACACCCTCGGGCTAATTATCACCTGGTCAAGGTAGAGGTGATGTCTTGACCACTTGTTTATTACATTTTGTTAATTGGGTAGATGTTGAATCATTCTATCAGTAGCGTCTTCCTACACCCTAACAATATACATATGTACCACAAATATGAAATATATAAAATCAATTTAAACACAAATCCACCATAATCGTTATTGGATATTTTATTTAATTAATTTTCATTTGCATTAAAAAACTCAATACAGGAAAGTGAAGATTTTTCTGCATAATAATGAATGCATGAATAATTGAATATATAAATAAAATTAAATAGTCGATAAATTGAACATAAAAATACAAATAAATAAAACGTATAAAAATATAAATAAAATTACTTAGATAAATAACTAAAATATAAATAGAATGAAAGATTTCAATAAACATATGAATAAATCAATCTAAAAAATTAAAAACTTTACTTTTGACTGGTCTGCGTTGTAAAAGTCTGTCCAGCGTTGAGTCAACTCCGATCAGTCATTCTCAACACTAATTATGATGTAAAAGTCTGATATCTGTTGAGAATGTCTGTCAAGTGTTGAATCAACTCTGATCAGTCGTTCTCAACACCGCCTGTGCTGTAAAAAACTGACCCGTGTTGAAAATGTCTGTCCAACGTTGAGTAAACGCTGGTCAGTCATTTTCAACACAGATCAGTCTTTTACAACACAGTTAGCGTTTAGAATGACTGACCAGCGTTGACTTAACACTGGACAGACATTCTCAACAAATATCAGTCATTAACAACACAGGTAGTGTTGAGAATGACTGATCATTGTTGGCTCAACACTGCACAGACTTTTACAACACAGGTAATGACTGAGATTGACTGAAGTGAGTTGGCTCAACTCTGATCAGACATTTTCAGTCAAAACTAGTGTTGAAAAAGACTGATCAGTGTTGAATCAACTAAGCTCAGTCAATCTCAACGTTGTTCAGACTTCCTCAGTCCAAAAACGACTGACTCTGGTAAAAGCAGTCAAAATATTTGTCAATAGTGTGCCAATAAAATGTTTTAAGGGATACATTAGTTGTCTGAAAACAGTGATTAGAAAATCAAGGAGTAATAAATGTGACTCTGAATACCGAAAATCTTACCCCTACCCAAACAAATTTTCCCTAAAATTGTAAATTTTATGCATTTGTTCGCATAAAATAACCAGAACACGAATAATGTGTGTTAAATATGACAATGTTGCATGAATAACATCAGAATTTGGTATTTTAACAGCTATTTGATGACTTAAACTCAATATTTTGCCCCAAATTGATGAAAACTGAGGATTTTATGTATTTCAGATTTGTCCAACGTTCACTGTTAAGTTGTAATATATGTTAAATTTGGAGGATATTTCTGCAGATATGCCTTTTAATTATTATTTGTGATACATTAGTTGTCTTAAAACATTGTTTAGAAAAACAATGAGTGTTTAATGTGTTTCTAAATACTTGAAATCTTACCCTACCCCAACAAATTCACCCAAAAATAGTCAATTTTTTGTCTATATTAGTATAAAAATAACCAAAACACACAAAGTCTGCATTGGATATAACAATGTTGCATTAATTTTATCATACTTTGTCATTTTAAGTCCCACTTGTTACATTAAACTCAATATTTGGTATAAAATTGATGAAAAATCGAAATTTTCAGCAGTACAGATTTATCCAAAATTCACTTTTCAATAGTTATATGTGGTGAATCTGGAGGATTTATCTGCAGGTGTGCCAACTCATTGTTCTTGGGTATATATATAAATTATCTTAAAACAATGTGTAGAAAAACCAAGGGTGTTCAATGTAACTCTAAATACCGACAATTTTTCCCCTACCCCAAGAAAATGATACTAAAAATGCCAAAAATATGCCTGTCTGTACATATATATGAACAAAACATACTAATATTTTTACTTTCTTTTAAAAAATGCATTTGATTCATCGCAATATGCTATTTCAACGCAGAAAATATGGGTAAAATTGAATATTTTGGGCGATTTTCGTGAAAAATGTTAATTTTCATCATTTCGGAATTCTACAAAATTCAAAGTTTAATTGATGTATAACTGCCTATAAACCACGCGCATGATCTTATTTTTTTTGACATATGGGAGTCTCTGCGCATTTTTTTGTTTGAAATGTTATATTATTTGATCTTTATACAATGTTGAAGCTTTTGAAGCTGAATAAAATGAAATGAATTGTGCTGCTTTTTTTTTCCTGGGGGGGGGGGGGGTAATATGTTTGCAATTTATGAGAGTTAAGTTAGTCTAAAATGTTCAAAAGCATATATTCTAATAGCTAAGATATAGTGAAAAGATTTTTTATCAACATTTTTACGTTATATTCAAATTTTTGAAGTTTGTACATCTCTTAGTCAAATTAGCAATAATTCTAAAAAACGGAAAATTCCCATTTTTCATAAAATTTCGAGCAGAAGAGCCGAAAAAAAAAAAACGACCCCTTAAAAAGTTTGAATCTACTTAAATGGGCTTATGTATGTCAGCTTTAGTGAAATACACACAATAATTTGCATTAGACATGATCTTTTTATCATTTAGAACCTGAATATTTTAAATTTTCCCTTAATTTTAAGGGGAGGATTGCTAATTTTGGCATTTTTGATCCCGCAATAAGTCTGACTCTAAGTTTTTTTCACATAATTTGTTGCTTACATATTATAAATCATTATTGCATTGGCAATTATAAGATATATATTCAAATTTATACGATCCAGAAGTAAGAAAGTCGAAATTGTGAAAATATTTAAAATTCCGAAAATTTCCATTTTTCTAAAATTTTATATAGAAAATCAAAATTTTAAGGAATTTAATGGTCTAATTTTTCAACATTGTATCACAACTGATAAATGAAGCATAAAAACTAGATCAAATGATGAAATTTGTTCATCAGAAAGGAATTGAAAGCTTTAAAATCGTCATTTTCGCAATTTTTTGCTGAGGGAGGGGTATATTTTGTGCAGCACAAGATCATAAAAATGACGTAAAGTGCCCAAACTTATGTTCATTGTAAAGTATATAAAATAAGCTTTAATTTGATACCAAATTTCAGTACATCTAACTTATCTACATAAAAATTATGGAGCTTAGAAGATAAAATTAAGATTAAAACTAAAATGCAAGAATTTTGTGTGGTGTACTATAAAAGTGGCCCTAAACTGTCTATGTGTGGAGGTTATATTCGTGTTAACATGTTTTATTTTGAAGAGGGATAAAATAGGACTGAAAAAAATTGGTCTGGATCATAAGTGGGGGGAGGGGGGGGGGTGCACGGAAAGTGATTTCAGCCCATGGCCTACATGTTTTATTTTTAGTTAATGGACTTCAAAATGTTTTGGCTTGATCTGCACTGATAAGACATAAGTACATCGGCAAACGAAAACTGAAGCAAGAAGGAGAAAAGAGGGAATTCTAAAATCATAAATCCAAAATCACGGCTATTCACAGCAACACGAATTGAGAAAGTATGACAAAGACAAAACAAACAAACAAAAAAGAACAAGAACGCCACACAACTAAATCACTAGCAGTGTGAACCCCTAGAAAACTTAGGTGTCTTCAGGTGTTCCGGAAGGTTTTGCCCCACAATTGTCGAAATGCGCGTATGTAGACTATAAATCAATAGTACTTCGGTATTTTGTTACCTATAACATAACATAAATAGAATCTGGGTAAATGTGGATGATACATACAAAAAAAAAAAAAATAAAACAAAAAAAATGTCATTACAAGATTGTTTTAACGACTTTAATACTTAAAACAACACCAACAAACGCTCTGCTATTCGTTTTTAACATTTAAAAAGCAGAAAAAAACTATCGTTTTTAAAGTTAAAATTCAACTAAGAAATAAAATTATCTTCAAGCGATTATTGATTTGAAACAAATGATGTAAAGATAGTGGCTTGAATTTAAACAAAAGTTCATTCAATAAGCAGTTCATTCAAACCTTCGTTTAGTAAAACTGAAGATAAATGTAGTAACACCGTCTGAGCATCTCCATTTTGAAATTTATTGTTTCATCTTTGAATGGAAAATATATTAATTAGTTATGAAAATTGAAGTAGGGGTCTTAAAACTGGCACTTAAAATTTTCTGATATTTCCATGACTTAGTCTTTGTTATCAAGAAAATAAAAAATAAAAATAAATAAAAGCTAGGGGTCATCGGCCATATAAGCGTCATATTTGTTGTGTAAAATCAACTTTTTTGGTTGAAATATTTATGAAAAATGCAAATTTTAACAAGGTTTAATTTTTTTTTATTACATCAAATATATATTTTTTTAAATATGTAAATCATTGGCATTTATATTTACCTTCAATTTGGATAAAATATTTGGAGTCAACGATCTTATTTTGGAAAAAAATGACGAAAGACTTATTTTATCCCTCTTATTTGTATGCAAATTATCTCCCCTCATTAGGACAGCTATTTGCTGAAAAGATTCAATATTCTGAATGACTATCCAATACTGGGACATTTGATCAAATTTAACTACGATAAAACATCGAAAAATCATTTTGCCAACATTCTCATAGTGAATTGTATTTTTGTCAAATGCGCATGAATATTGCACAGTTTCAAATCCCGTACTACCTTAAAAATACAAACAGATTAATGAATAAATAAACTGGAAGTTGAATATGTTTTTAACCTAGGATATATTAAGGGAGTACATTAAACAAGTGAATTATGAATAATTGGAAAAGGTAAATCGATATTGAATGTCATTGTACTCTATTTTTTTTTTAAATTGAGTAGCTTGTATTTCTCCATTAATTCTTGAAATGACGAATCAAATCCCTGTGAGGATACATGATGTCGTTGTAATAAAGCAAGACTTCGGGAAAGTTTTTTTAATGGAAACTCTCAATAAAGTAGTAAACATGGAAAAAGGTTCGTTTAATTTACAGAGAAATACAGCGTTTACATAGTTGGTGGTAAGATTGCATTTTCTAGAAACAAAATATATATAAAACAATAAAGTCTGATTCTATTTTAAACTTAAATTATGTAATGCTAAATGTTTTATGCTCATCATTACCAATAATATTTCAGACAAATTTCACAGTCTCGGAATGTAGTTTCTGGAATTTTAGTGTTCCGTAAGTAGATACACTTAGCCTTATCCTATATTATGAATGCCCGGCACCTGAATAGGTTTTCAGGGGCTTTGGCTACAGAGCTGCCGGGCGCGTCCCCAGGTGGTGGATAGGGGAATGCCCTGTCTTTGCGGGGTAGTCAGGTCATAATACGGAAAGCCTGACCGCGAACCATTGTAGCCAAACTGTGTGGAGAAACGCCACGCTCCATGCAGTATAAAGACCCCTTCTATATTTCTCTAAAGAGAGCAGACGCACTGGGTGTCGTATAGAAGGCTAAATTTCCTGCCCCTACCCATTTCTCCCCTTTTCCAGTGGCAATCAAAAGTCGTTGCCCCGGTTGTCCCTTCCACCTTTATTTCTTTCTTCTTTTACTTACAATTTGTTTTGAATTGATTAACTTATTCTCGTCCTGATATAGCTGAAATATTGCTCATTGGACGTTAAACTCTAACTAATCAATCAATCAATATATTATGAATGGAGTAGAACAAAGCTGTAATAAACATTCTTATTGCTGCTGGACAAAACGTAGTATTGATTGTTAATTTGAATTTCTTCCTTTTCAAGATAATTATAGTAATACCACCATAAGAAAACAATAGAAAAAAAAAATGTTTCGATTGAATCGAACAGACCTATTTGATATTTGTCAATAGTGATTGATTGGAATATTATATATAACATGATATTTGTATTCGCTTCGCTGATTTTGTCAGAAAAAATTCTGATTTTAATTCCGTTGTTCGACAGTGTTTACCAGCAAAGTAGGATCCTTGAGTTAGTCGGCAGTTTAGCGGCGAGCACTCCTTGACCCATCTTTCTAAATTACGTTTTGTCTTATTCTTTCCTGTTCAAGATTTTGGTCTTGGAGTTAGTGGTCTACCGGTATTGGGTTTTATTTGTTTGCTTATTATACTATAGGGAAACGGGATATAGAAAGGGGAGGTTTGGTACCCATAAACCGGCTAAACCCTACCACTAGCTGTTGTAAGTTAAGGTACCAAGTCCGGCTTTCCCGAGTTCCTATGGTTGTCTTTATTTGTCTTTTGTCATTTTATTGTCTTTCTTGTGCAGTTCCCTGGTTGATTGTGGCAAGTGATTTTAGTGTTTGGCCATTGTAAGTGTTGTTATCTTGTTATTTTTCCTTCACTAATTATGCAAAAAATTATAAATAACGGCAAATTTTATACAGAAGATCAGTGAGGCTACTACTATAATCTGTACCTATGCTGTCACATGAAAATTATCTTAAATTCATATATTAGTGTTTTCTCCAAATCAACCCAAAAGAAGTTAGACAGAATAATGTTCCAAAAATATTTAAGGTACCAAGTCCGGCTTTCCCGAGTTCCTATGGTTGNAAAAAAAAAAAAAAAAAAAACAACAACAACAACAAAAAAAAACAAAACAAAACAAAATATAATACCTATGGAAAAATTTATTACCTATGCCAACAAGTAAAAAATAAGAATAAAAATGAAGAATATCACATGATCTCCCGTCGAAAAAATTTAAATTAAAAAAGTATTGAACACAAAAAAAAATAATTGGAAGTTTTAAACCCCCACAAAATATAGCAAAGTTGGAAAATTTAATCTTACCAAGATAGCCTAAGTACAAGGACAAAAATAGAGTACCCCTTTTCTAGAACCATATTTTTTTAAGGCATTGTGTTCAATCATTTGATCTGCACCATGAAGAAAAAAAAAAGAACGTATGCTGTGCAGGATGTATAATACATCGGCAAACGAAAACCGAAGCAAGAACGAGAAAAGGGGAAATTCTAAAATCATAAATCAAAAATCACGGCAATTCACAGCAACACGAATTGAGACAGTATATACATATATAAATATATATATATTATATAAATAAGCAATTTTTTTTTGGATTGGATGTAAATTCAAGTTTGCATTACGATAGGTAGACAATTTGCCTCGAAGGTTCTTGGTAGCATGGCTAAATTCTTACATCCTACTGTTTCTTGATAGTCACATTTGTCTACCCCGCGACCTTTCTTTATACATGTATGTTCAAATTCGTATATATCAATAATTTAAATTAGTAACTATTAATATATCGCAAAACTATTTCCGAGTACGAAAAAGGTTAAAACGTTTGTTTTCCAAACTCTGTAAATTTATTGTATTCTTTCATAGTGGTGAAAGAGTTTCATCCAAAATTTTCATACTGCATTTGCCTGAATGTCAGGATGATTTGCTATGTCTTAAAATAAAACTCGTGTGATTAATGAAATTTCTGAAAGACTTCTATATTTTAGAAACTATCGCTGCAAACTATGTTTAAATGGGAAAAAAATCACAAATTTTAGCCTGAAAGGAAACCGACCGACCGATCGAAAACACGTTTATGTCATGGTCAATGTAAAATTGCAAATTGCACAATAAGTGCTCCTTTGCATTGTTTTGTAAATTTACTTATATAGCCGTACGTGCATGTAAAATATCGATATGTGAATGTAGTTCACTTTTAATGATTAATTTAATTGATATTAATAATGCAGTTTTTACTTTCTTTATGGCATGGTATTGGTTGCAAAAATCAAAATTTTTTCAGTTGAATGCAATATTATCAATCCAAATAGTATATTTTTTTTCATTTAAATACAATTTTTTTTATTTAAATGATATAATTGTTATTCAAATTCAATATTTTTTATTCAAATGGTATATTTTTTCATTTAAATGCAATATTTTTTTTCATTTGGTATATTTTTTCATTCAAATGCAATACTTTTTATTCATATGATATAATTGTTATTCAGATGCAATATTTTTAATTCAACTGTTATACTTATTCATTTAAATGCAATATTTTTTATGCAATTGGTATAATTTACCATTCTAATACAATATTTTTGATTCCCCCTAGAAAGGTCCAGCCGTGATGTGAAACAATTTCCCATCATGTAATTTGCATTGGTAAATAAAAAAAAAATATCTCATTTGAATGGCAAATTATACCAACCGAAAAAATAATATTGCATTTAAAATGAAAAAAAAAATATACGAATTGAATAAAAAATATTGCATTAGAATGACAAATTATACCATTTGAATAAAAATATTACATTTGAATGAAAAAATATAACAAACAACTAAATATCGAAGTTACTGTCAAATTAATAAAAAAAAAATGAATAAAAAAATAGTGCATTTAAATAAAAAAAATATACAATTTTAAAAAATTTATATTGTATTCAAATGAAAAATATTCGATTTTTCCAACCAATATCATGCCATATTTCTTTTTATACAACTAAGGTATTTTATTTTTTTAGCACAAGCAGACATCAACAGCTAAAATAAGTACATACATCTTCTTAGAATTAAGAATTATAAATATAAAATAAAATTAAATGAAAAGAAGATACATGTAGAGAAACTATTACGTGATGGCCCAATAATAAATGGAGATAGAATAAATTGGACGTGATTCATACATTATCAATTAGTACATCAACAACAGCAACTATTTAGCAAAGTGTTTATGTCAAACATATGTTGTAAAAAGAGGACTGTGTTTGTCGATTTCACTTGTAGTTTTAATCGATTCCATCGCCGAGAAATGAGAAATCAATAAAACACTTGTAAACATTCTTATACATGGTCTATGGTCATGGTCATTCAGATAGGTATACGGTACATATGACCTGCTTTGACGAGACAGGTACGAGCCAGATTTATCTATTGAATTCACGTTAAAAGTTGTAGTACAAATTGAAAATAGCTTTCGCTTTATTTTATTTCAAGTCATTTATGTGATAACTTGCTACCAGTTTTTACACAGCAAATATATGCGATCCCGATACGTTCGTCAAACGTTACGTATTTTATGGGATATCTCTTATAAAACGTTATAATCACAATTAAATGTTTCATTTTTGGTAATTTCAAAGGGCTGTCCGTGCGCACGTTGTAACCATAAAGCGCTACCATGCTTCACAAAATATTTTTTCCGTTAGCCCATTTTTTTGCATAAAGAACTAATTAAATTATGCTCATGATCACGAGAGTAGGAATTGTCAACTAAAACGAACAAACGTACTCCGGAAACAGGTATCACTTTTCTTGACGGCCATCATTACGCCGTGAATGATTCCGTATTTAGCAATTGAAGAGCAATATAAATTTTATTCTTTTTTTCATTTTAGGCATTATTGGCATCCTGGTAATGTATGCTGAACCGATAACAAGCACAAAAATATCTCTCAAGGTTTTGAATTTCATGAGTCAATTTAATGTCACACTCGTTAAAAAGGAATCACTTAGGCCTCTGCAAATATTTAAGGACTTAGAGGTAGTCCCGCATTGGTCAAATATTTCAAGGTGTTAACCGTAGATTCCGTTTACAATGTAATCTTTATACCAAAATTTATACAATATTTACGTCGGATTTACCCCAGTGAACTTGAAATTAATGATACAACCGATACACCAAATTCTACTAAATATCTCGACTTTTTGTTACATATTGACGAACATGAACGTCTGAAATCTAGGTTATATGACAAACGTGATAATTCTGACTTCCCAATTATGAACTTTCTCTTTCTCAGCAGCATTACACCTTCCTACCCAGAATATGGAGTGTATGTTTCACAATCAATCCCTTACTGCAAAGCTTGTAGTTCTTAAGTGACTTTGTGGAAAGAATAAAAAGAGCACTGTCACTTAAACTGTTTAGTCAGGGGTATGTTCAGCCATTGTTACTTTCGTCCCTTCAGACATTAAATGGACGTCACCACGACATTATAGATAGTTATGAATGTCGGTGTCACAAATGAAAACGGACATTTTCAACTAGATTCTCATTTTCCCGAATTGACATTACCCATTGACATTTTGACAGATGCTGTATACAATGCAAGACAAGCTTATAATACCGGAACACCTGATGGCAACTTTGGTTATTATGTGGGTTCACGCTGTCAGTGCTGTAGTTTTTTTTTTGTGTTAACTTGTCTATCATACCGTATAATTTTTGTTTTGTCTTCGTTAGTTTTGTTTGTGGTAAGTATTTGTCTTTGTTTTTGTCTGAATGCTAAAAAGTTAAACAGAAGCTTTCTTGATTTTAACCTTGATACTGTTTGATGGTAAGAGAAGTATCACGTACCATGAATTTTAATTGGTGTTTGTCAACAGGTTTGCAAAACGACCGATCAGCTACTAAACAGATCTTTAATAACCATAAATACCTGACTGTGACGGGTGCTGTATGCAGGGAAGGACAGGCTTACCCTTCCAGAGCACCTAATGTCACTCTGCTTTTGAGAGTTCGCACTGTTAGTGCTTTAGATTTTTTGTGTTGTATTTGTATTGTGTGTTTGTTTTGTGGGTGTGTATTGTCTTCGGTCTTCCGGCTTTTGGTGTTCTTGCTTTTTTGCTTGTTTCTGGACTTTGATTTATGTAATCTTGTGATTTTTTTCCTTCGGTATTCTTTTGTCGTTTCTTTTTAAGAAAATAAGAAAACATGTTTCTTATTTGCATGAATGCGGGATTGTCTATAAGCGTGATCAATATCGGTCAAGGTAGTCGTGCACAAATATATAATACAATAAAAATAGTGCACGGAATTCGAAGAGCTAAAAAAGAAATAACCCTTTTCCATATTAAAAATCTTTTTTTTTAATCTATTTATGTTTATTGGTATGGGATTCTGTACGTGGATTGTGCTATGTATTCTTGTGTTTCAGTGGTGCACCTCATGGGGCATGGTCAACAACAGGAACAAAACTGTTAAGTGCTACCAATACGTCAACAATATGTGAATATTACCACACTACAAATTTTGCAATATTGATGAGTCCTGCAAAAACAGTAAGTGTTTTTCTTTTAGAATAAACTACAAAATAGTAAAGATATTGAGAAAATCGCATTATTTATTATCCAATGCTATGTAAAGACATTTACACAAAATGTACCCAAAATGTCTGTTAAGGTTTGATTATGATTGAATTTCGATGTGTCATTTGAAAAAAGGGAAAACCTTTGATTTGTTTAATCTAACATGATTCTTACTACACTAACGGCAAAATATGATTAAAAAAAATTAATTTAGAAAATGGGTAGGGGCAGGAAATTTAGGCTTTGGTTCTCTAAGCTTTAATGTTCATTCTAGATTTAATTTTTTGCATAGATCTTTGAACGAGACCCAAAGACAGGCAAAAGAATGATTTTGGATGCAAAAAATTAACTCTAGAATGAACATAAAAGCTAAGAGAACCAAAGCCTAAATTTCCTGCCCCTACCCTTTTTCTAAATTAATTTTTTTTAATCATATTTTGCTTTACAGCCGTTAGTGTAGTAAGAATCATGTTAGATTCTATGTACAGACACTGACAAAATTATTTTTTCCCTTCTCATGTTACATTTGTAAATAACAGCGTCCATGATGTAGCTGTCGATACTTTGTTTATTTTTTGTGTAGTATAGTCTTTGTAAATAGGCTTTATTTCACTGTATTTTTACTTTTTTATTGTGTTTTGATGAAGAGCCGGATAGGTCTCGAAATATCAACTTGAATGTGTGTACTGTACACTTCAGTCTACTGTTTTGTTTTATTATTCTCACGAAGTGTGTATCTTTTAAGATCCAGTACGTCGGGAATGTTGATATAGTTGCTTTGTTTTGAGATGATTTTA
>MJUU01046691.1:94696-127800 GCA_002080025.1 Modiolus philippinarum | reverse complement strand
TTTTGGCTTTACATTTAGATCACTTTGGTTATTTGTTCTCTATCAGTTTTTAAATATCTTTGAGTTTATGGTCTTCCAAACGTTTAGATTTTATCTGCACTGATGAGACATAAGTTGTCGAAATGCGCATATGCAGAAAGTAAATTAACAGTAACTTCGGTATTTAGTTATTTTATACCACTGGGTCGACGCCACTGCTGGTGGACTGTTAGTCCCCGAGGGTATTCACCAGCCCAGTAGTCAGTACTTCGGTGCTGACCCGAAAGCCGATTATTTTTGAAACCTTACGATATCTAAAATTTTGTAAATTTTATTGAAAACTAAGGAGTATCTCCCTCATGCAAAGCTCTGTCCTTAGCTGCTTTTGGCTTTACATTTAGATCACTTTGGTTATTTGTTCCCTATCAGTTTTTAAATATCTTTGAGTTTATGGTCTTCCAAACGTTTAGATTTTATCTGCACTGATGAGACATAATTTGTCGAAATGCGCATATGCAGAAAGTAAATTAACAGTAACTTCGGTATTTAGTTATAAATACAATGTAAAAACTGTACAAAAATAAAATCATATTCTGCATGTTAAAGTGTATCGGCAAACGAATAGAGAAGCAAAGGGTGAGAAAGAAAAAAAAAAATAAACAAACATCAAAAATAAAAAAGACAAAAACACAACATGTCAATAAATATTAAATACAATTTTAGACCACCTTACAAAGACAAAACAAATAAATTAAAACATACAAGAACGCCACAGAACTAAATCAATAGGAGTGTGTACCCTACAAAAATGTTAATCTTTTCATACTGTATCAAATATTACTAAAAGGGAAAAACCAATAAAAAAAATCTAAAGAAAAAATTAAAAAATAAGGGAAAAAACATGGCAATACATATTAAATACATTTTAGACCATCAGAAACGACAAAACAAATAAATTAAAATATGCAACGCCAGAGAACTTAAGCCCTAGTAGTGTGTACCCTACAAAAAATTTCAACCTTGTCATACTGTATCAAATATTACTAAAAGGGAATAAACAAATATCGAAAATCTAAGGAAAAAAATGAAAAAAAAGGAAAAAACACATGGAAATACATATTAAATACATTTTTAGACCACCTGAAAAGACAAAACAAATAAATTAAAACATACATGAACGCCAAAGAACTTAATCACTAGTAGTGTGAACCTTACGAAAATGTTGACCTTTTCATACATTATGAAATATTATTAAGCAAGCAAAAATCTTAATTATTTTTCAGCCTGCAGCCCATTTACTTGCCTTAACCTTGATATCAATCATCGGATGTAGCATATCTGTAATATTTTTGGCAATCACAATATTTTTGTATATCTGGCTTTGGAGGTAATGTAATCAATTTGTTTTATAATCATAAAATTGTTTCATAAAGGTAGACTTAACGACAACATACTGGCTTGAAATTATCTCCTAATTCATTCTTGAATATTTAATATTTTTGAGCTGTTTTTTTAATACAGAGTATAAATGAACTATAAAAAAAAATGGAAGTCTGCATTTCAATTTCTATTTTTTAATCAAAAGACGTTAGATCATAAAAAAAAACTGTCACCTGTGTAACATCGGATATTATATGTTAAAATTCACTAAAATATAATTTATCACAGTATAAGAAAACGTTTTAATGAGTTGAAGATTCACATAAATGTAAAGGTTAAGGCATATATAACAGAGCCTTAATAAATATAAGTCAGAATTTGAAACAAATTAATAAGATATTAACGCAACAAACAAACAAACTACTCAATTCATGCAGAGTATCCTTTGTTGACTGTAGCATCCTCTATGGGCTTGTTTCAATATTTTTTTCTATATTATATCTTATGAAAAACAAAGGAAATGGGGTAAATGTCAAGGAGACAACATCCCATATCCAGGTTAAAACGACCCAAAACAAAGCATCTAGAGGTCACCGTACGGTCTTCAACACAGTGAGGAACCTATATAGCAAGACCTAAATAGCCGCCAAAAGGTAAAAAAGTGAATAAATCAATGGAAACAGACATATATTTAATGTTTTGTTTGCAAGATATGTTGCTATAATTCTAATAAGGAGACGACCATTTGATTTTCAGGAGGGGCAGGGGGCTTGTAAATAAATAATTCAATCTTGGTGCCTGTGAAAATCAATATTTCAATCCTACTTGCCATGTAAATGAATAAATCTAATTTGGTATGAAGAATAAATTTTTTGTTGCAAATCCAAATACACAATTTGATGTGACATTTGGTGAAAATAAATAATTTGTTCGAGATTTTCATGAAAATAAATGTTGTTTTGGGACAAAATCGCCAAAGCCCTTCCCCTAAACTCAAATTTTCCGTCCAATAAATCAATAAACAAGACTTAGATTAATTGCAGCATAAAAAAACGAAACAAAAAATTATACTAGCTCATGCTAAATTTTATTTCCCTTATAAATTGTTAAAGTGTAAAAAACTAATCCATTTCCCTCTTAACCTCTGCTGATGTATTTAATTATTGTCATTGAATTACAAAAGCTACAAAATAGACATAAGTCGAGATTATTAATGGCATTTCTCATATCGTATCTCATATCATCCCGAGACATGCATATATGCCGTAGGTTCGAAGGCTAGAGGGCTTATATGGGTCGACGGATGAGGCGATATTTTATGAAAAATATCATATCATAAAATATTTATCATATACTCAACACACTGACCAGTTTTACTCTTCTTTTATTTCATAGAAAATGATATGATGTAAAACAAAATTATTCATCTGTAAAATGTGTGTAATTCATTCAGTATAGTTTTCAACTGAATTTGTTTCGGATCATGTTTGATTCATTTTGGTCATCATTTATTTTGTTAAACACACTCAAAGTAGACCGCTTTTTATGTACTAAAATGAACCAATAAAATGTTGACTTATGAGTATAGCAATGAGAGAAAAGGGATTTTGCCACCTCACTTTTTGTTTTGAGTTTCATCAAATAGTTCCCCTTGTTTGGTGTTTCTCATTCAGCATACATGATACCTTATGACTGGTGTACAATAAAATCTACAAGCATATTGCTCGTTCCCAGTAAATAAATAAACTGAAAGATGTTTAAAATTGGATAACAGGAAAAACTACAATGGTTAAAAATTATAATTACATGCCACAATCTGCCAGGGAACTACGCAAGAAAACACGAATATACAAAAGACAAACGTAGACAACGATAGGAACTCTTATTTTTGACCTCAAGTCAATGTCTGTATTCATACATTTTTTTTATTGTTATATGGCTCTGGTAATTTAATCAATAACACAAATATTGTATTTTAAGGTACACGAAAAGTGACCGAGCCACCATATTAATAAATTTGTGTGTTGCCTTAATATTGTCGTATATTTTGTTCTTTGCTGGTGTGACAGAAACTGCAAACAAGGTAATTCTATAATTACTTAAATATGAAATTGAATGAAAATGATAATAATTCATTAATGAAGCAAAGATAACTGGAAACACTTGCAATGACCGAACATCACAATCACATGCCACAATCCACAATAGAATGACAAATGACAAAACATAGAAAACGATAGGAACTCGGGATAACCGGACTTGGTACCGGCACCAGCAACAGGCAGCGGTAGGGTTAAACCAGTTTATGGGTACCCAAACCTCCCCTTCTCTATCCCATTTCCCTATAGTATAATAAACATACAAATAAAACACAATACAGGTAGACCACTAACTCCAAGACCACAATCTTGAAAAGGAAAGAACAAGACAGAAAGTAATTTAGAAAGATGGGTCAGGGAGTGCTCGCAACTAAACTGACGGCTAGCCCAAGGAGCCTTATCTGCTGGTAAAACACTGTCGCACTTCGTAATATTAATTAAATTCAAAACTTCCCGAAGGGTTTGGTAAAGAATCGTCATGGATTTCAGTACACATCGGCAGTATCAGTGAGAGGCCAGTATAATTGTAAAATATTCAGGTCATTGTCTCCCAAAGCCAGTTTCACTGAATCATGAAGAATATCCGGTCAGTATCCCCTATTATGTAAGAAATGTAAGTTAAGTCTCATTTTTTCTGGATGTTTATCAGTTTTTGACATTTTTGAACAATTCCGTGAAAACGAGGATGAGAAATACCCTTAGGAATAAGTGTTTGCGAGTCGGATTATATTTAGATATCAAATGTTCATATGTTCTATAAAACTTCTTAAATGTGTTTATCAATTTATGAAATATGAAACCTTGTTGTAAAAGTTTGGATGTGATAGTAATGTTACGTCCCCTAAAGTCGTCAAGAGTAAAACAGACGCGTGCAAATCGTACCAGTTGAGATATATACACACTGTATGATGTAGCTACAAAGGGAAGTTAGTAATAGTGAAATTAAAATCATCCCTTTTATCATAAATTTTAGTTGTAATTTTTTCAGAGTCAAAGATGATAGTAAGACCGAGAAATGGAAGTATTTAGAATCATTGTTTGCTTTATTAAGTTTCAGTTGTTGTGGGTAAATGAGGTCGACATATTCTAAAACTGGGGATTGTCAATAGTAAGGATATCGTCGATATACCTGCTGTTATTGAAATAAGTTGATCACTGTATTGTATGGTTCCAGTCTGTAATTTTTTCCTAAAGTCATGTTCGTAACAGAACAGTAAAAGATCTGCAATGACAGGTGCACAGTTTGTACCCATGGAAATTTCAATGATCTGTTGATTTACGATGTTGCCAAAACAAACAAAAATGTTGTCTAGCAAAAGATTCAGTGCCTTAATCATGTCATCGCAAGTCCAGGAACAATGATTTTTGTAACTGATGTTAGAGACGAATCATTGCTTTTTATCACAACAAATGATCTGATGAACAGAAAATTTGAAAGACCATTTAATAAGTTGCTCTTATTTAGATTTAATCAAATTCAGTGGAAGGGTTGTGTAAAGTGTAGAAAAATCATAACTGTCAATAGATTAAACTGGTCTTTTTATCGATGGAGTTTTTTACACTCCAAAAGAAATTTACACCTGTCCATAGTTTTGATAATTTTTTTTTATTAAATCTTTAATACAGGTGAATGCACTGGTTACATGGATGGATAAATTAGTTGTAGAACAGTTACTCGGTGCCGAAATAAAACGATGTTTGTAGGGATTTTTTGTGAAGCTTAGAAACCCAGTAAATAGTAGGCAAGGTGTTATTGTTAGATGGAACTTGGAGCATATCTGTATCGCTATAGTGCTGCTCAGCTAAAGTTTTTTCGTCAAAATTGTACGTTCGAAAGTGTTAGACTCTGCCAATTCATTTTGTTGGACATCAATATAATATTTCTTTCTAATAATAGAAACGTTGTTGGAGGATTTATCGACTGGTACAAACACATTTATTGCTTAGATCTCTTAATTTTAACTTAATTCTCTTTACTGATAGCTTAGGTGGTGACTCTTTATAATTATCTTTATAAAAAATTATTCAATTTTGTAATAATTTCATCTGTCAACATATTGAGTGCGTGTTTGTCTGCACTTTCTCGTTTGCACCATTTTAGACAATAATTGGTGACTTCGTCTTTAATAGTATCAAAACATGCTTGCCAGTTTATTTTCGAAGGTGGGCGATATTCAGGCCTCTTTCTGAAGAACTTTCTTACTTCTTTTTCATCGATGATGTTCAAGTTTCCCAATAATACATGTCCAAATGGGTCAAAGCGATATGGCGACGTTGAAGAGTCTGAGCTGCTGGGCTAGTTCTTCTCGAAATTAGCATCACAGGTTATAGAAGAGTAATTAAAAAAAAAAAATCTAGTAGGCTTTTTGTAAGAAAATAATTAAATAAATTTTCTGAAGTTTTAATAGTCAGTATTTCAGTAAAGGATATATTTTACAGGTAACAGATTTATTAAATGCATTTGAATAGTTTTATATTGATATAAACATCTGACATCGAAATTCGGCGTGACTCGGAAACAACTTATTCACATTAGAGATAACCCCAGTTGATATAGCATTTGTCTGTTTGGGTATATGATTATGTCGCATAATTTAAAGGTTTAATGGCGCATCATCATTTATAAATCTATAGGAGTAGAGCTTTGGGAGATAAACTTCTGGTGTCAATCGAAGATGCAGTTTTGCAGCTGATCGATTAATTATTAAAAAACTTTGATTTAGAGATAACTTAAGCTAGAAGGTTATTGTAACATTCGTTCTATGCTGCTTCTCTCAAAGAAAACCATATCTACATTCAAATTAAACAATCTTAAGAACAAATTATTTAAAAAAAATGGAATGTGAAAAATAGTCAAATGAACAGGACTTTTGAGTTCTGTAAGAGTTTTCTCTCTTTCACCATATGTTGAAAAATACCATGGAATTTGGGTGAAACGATAGTGTTTGAAACTACATTTTCTTTGCACTTTTTTTTACAAAATGTACTTCAATTTAATAAAATTAACCGTCTCAGACCTCCCTTTTGTTCTGCTTTGATCATTTAACCAAGTATAATGTGATGACACATTTAGTATTTAAAAATGTATGCGCTGGTGAAATGCAGCATCATTAAGAACGATATGTGATTGATGACTAAAAGCATGATTTGTCTCACTTTTATTTTTTCATTACGCACCATTGAAACATGAGAAAAACTATCCATCAAAAACTGACCAATTAACTCAACATTATATATATTCATATACAGCAATTGAGATTTATACATGTAGTATCTTAATTACGGTAATCCCAAACCTATTATTGCTAAGGGTATTTCTCCTCATCGGCTTTGCGGAAATGATGTAAAAAATGCCAAACAATATGTATATGAAAAAAAAACACAAAACAAAACAAAAAAAACCAAAAAAACAAAAACAAAACAATAAAAAAAAAAAAAAAAAAAAAAAAAAAAAAAAAAAAAAAAAAAAAAAAAAAAAAAACATACCAACTAAAATAAAAAAAAAAAAAATAGATCAAATGATACATATACTTTAAATAGCAGAATAACAAAATTACCAAACAGAATTGTCACCAACTGTAATCGAAAGAAACAAAGAACA
This sequence comes from Modiolus philippinarum, assembly GCA_002080025.1. Lineage (NCBI taxonomy): Eukaryota > Metazoa > Mollusca > Bivalvia > Mytilida > Modiolidae > Modiolus > Modiolus philippinarum. Next base: position 120,741 of record MJUU01046691.1, on the reverse strand, counting down.
CAAAACAAAGTAGGTGTAGAATGATAAGGAAATTTCAAACTGCAAGGGGTTTGAATAATCCCATTTTCCACCGTTCGTTTATTTGAAAAGAATTGTATTGTTGTTATTGTTGAATAAAGATCATATTTTAATTTTGTGAAGTTTAAAATTGAAATGGTGATAGTTAAATTTCGCCTTGTTTTTTCATTCTTTTAAAGTAAGTAATGTTGCAAAATGGCTAGTACGTAATGAATAATGAATTAAAGCGTGAAAATAAAACGCTTCGGCGAATTTTTACATTTTTAATTATGTATAAATACTGTTTATATGTATAAAAAAATATAAAACTGATTGAATTGTTTGACAATATAATCATTTGTAGACACCGTAAAATACAAAAATACCAAAGTTGCAAAAATGAACTGTAAATTAAGTTATGCTGTACACGTGTTTCAAGGAATAACCTCTCATCAGCTGCATTAAAATCAAACAATATGGACAGCCATAATAGGAAAATTGTAAACAAAGAAGTACTCATTACCAAAAATATCGAAATAGGAAGCCGAATCCAGTACTAAGGACATCCACCGAGTGCCATACACGGAACGAAGCCGTAGTATTTTCAAGGGGTTAGAATTTTGATAAAACAGAAAATTTCTATTATCGCTAGGTAAATTTTCGTGCCAGACAAGTCTGACTATTTGACTGATGAATACCCTCTCGGACCTCTGGTCCACCAGCAGTGGCATCGGTCCAATGGTTTCAAAAAACAAAAATACCAAAGTCGCAAAAATGAACTGTAAATTTAGTTTTGCAGTACACGTGTTTCAAGGAGTAACCTCTCATTAGCAGCATTAAAATCAAACAATATGGAAAGCCATAATAGAAAAATTGTAAACAAAGAAGTACTCATTACCAAAAATATCAAAATAGGAAGCCAAATCCAGTACCAAGGACATTCACCGAGTGCCATACACGTAATGAAGCCGTATTATTTTAAGGGTTAGAATTTTGATAAAACAGAAAATTTCTATTTATCGCTAGGTAAATTTTCGTGCCATACAAGTCTGACTATTGGACTGGTGAATACCCTCGGGGACCTCTGGTCCACCAGCAGTGGCATCGGTCCAATGGTTTCAAAATACAAAAATACAAAAGTTTCAAAAATGAACTGTAAATTTAGTTATGCTGTATACGTATTTCAAGGAGAAACCTCTCATCAGCAGCATTAAAATCAAACAATATGGAAAGCCATAATAGAAAAATTGTAAACAAAGAAGTACTCATTACCAAAAATATCAAAATAGGAAGCCAAATCCAGTACCAAGGACATCCACCGAGTGCCATACACGGAACGAAGCCGTAATATTTTCAAGGGGTTAGAATTTTGATAAAACAGAAAATTTCTATTTATCGCTATGTAAATTTTTGTGCCATACAAGTCTGACTATTGGACTGGTGAGTACCCTCTCGGACCTCTGGTCCACCAGCAGAGGCATCGGTCCAATGGTTTCAAAATACAAAAATACCAAAGTTTCAAAAATGAACTGTAAATTTAGTTATGCTGTACACGTGTTTCAAGGAGTAACCTCTCATCAGCAGCATTAAAATCAAACAATATGGAAAGCCATAATAGAAAAATTGTAAACAAAGAAGTACTCATTACCAAAAATATGGAAATAGGAAGCCAAATCCAGTACTAAGGACATCCACCGAGTGCCATACAAGGAATGAAGCCGTAGTATTTTCAAGGGGTTAGAATTTTGATAAAACAGAAAATTTCTATATATCGCTATGTAAATTTTTGTGCCAGGCAAGTTTATGTTTATACTTATCTTTCCTTTTTTGTAGAGTGCATGTACAGCAATAGCAATCGCTTTGCATTATATTTTTCTTGTCGATTTTACACTGATGTTAGCAGAAGGAGTAGAAATAGCATTCAGTGTTTTATATGTTTTTCATGCAGAATCAAAAAGTCGTTGGCTAGTTTGCTTGAGTTGGGGTGAGTCTAAATAGTTTGTGAATCATTATGAAGAACCATGATATTTTTCAACACCACTTCTAGTTAAGACGATTGTAACGTATATTTATTGTACAACCGAAAGTTATCCAAGTTCTTAAAACAACAAGCCTTGATTTATAAAATATCCATTTGGGATCAAATATATGATCTGCACTGAAAAGACATCAATTGCCGAAAGGGTCGTAAGTAAATTTACAGTATCTTTGTGTTGTTAATTATCAAACACCACACTTTAGAAGTTTGCTGTTTTCTGACATAATTCAAGTCATTTTTTCTGTGCTACAGCTATGTTCCATAAAAATGAAAAAGATAGAAAAAGGTAACAAATCGTAACTATAAAAGTAAATGATAATGTAAGTGAAAATGAAAAAATCATAAGATTTTTACTCTCCTAGTTAATTTGTTGTGACAATTGTTCTATACCTATGACAAAACATAGCGACAATATTCATTTTAAGAGATAGCAAGAAAACAAACCAAAGTTCCTTTGTTTTATTACAGTATCTCCTTTAGTTATAGTTGGTATTTCGGCTTGTGCTACAGAGTTGGATGGCTACGGAAATTCTGATTAGTATGTTATTTTCAATTATATAAAGACTGCGTTGTTGTTTTTGTTTTTCATTTTTATCCAGACTATGCATATACGTAATGAAAGTTTGTCTTATTCGCTAGTGATTTTATAGAGCATCTTTATTCGGAGGTTTTATCCAACTAATTGTTTAGTGTTAACGATTGCTCACTTCTAATTTCTAGTCTTTAGGACAAATAATATACAACACAGAAAATTTGAAGGGAATGCAAAGTTTTACTTATACTCTCTCCGAAACAATGGCATTTCTTTTACAAATTATAATTATCATTCATCATATGAATAAGATAGACAGAAAAATTAAATTCACAATCAGTTATCATGATTTCAAGAGTTGATATTTATTATGTTCGCCGTTTGCCTTCAACACAGCTGCAACCCGTCTCGGCAAACTCGATTAATTGCATCACCAGCTCTTGTGGTATTATCTGCATTCATGCGGCAGTACATTTTTGTAACTTAAATCATTGAAGATTTTGCAGCAATTTTTGGACGTAGGCACACACGTCGATGCAATTTATTACACAAACTAAAATGCTCAAAACGTTTAAGATCTAATGAATATAACACATCACATTTACAATCTTTTGGCAAAAAAAAAAATCAACAGTGGAAAGTGTAGCAAGCAGTAGTGCACAATTATGCTGGATTACCTCTTTTCTGACATCATAATTGGCAACCAGTATGACTTGCAAATTTTATCACAATGCAACTCATCAATCCAAAATTCGGAATACGCATCGACGATGTGTTTGTGTCTTGAGGTAAAGCTGCTCCCATCATTACACCTCTACCGTCGAGAGTGTCAACTTCAACAATACAATTCTGCGAATGACGTCTGCCTTTTCTAACTGGAAATGATGGTATGTTTCGTCAATTGTCCTAACCAATTCATGATTGAATACATTTAAATACATTTAATTCTTGAGTTGGGATTTAAATTTATTGAATCATATATGTTAATAAATGGATACCGGAAACACCTACAATGGCTGAAAATTATAATTACATGCAACAATTTGAAAGGGAACTACACAAGAAAAACACGTATAAGACAAAAGACAATCGCGGACAACGATAGGAACTCGGGACGGTCGGACTTAGTACCGACACTAGCAAAAGCCAGCGGTGGGGTTAAACCGATTTATGGGTACCCAAACCTCTCCTTTATCTGTCCCGTTTCCCTATAGTTTAAAAACAGACGAATAAAACCCAATACAGGTAGACTACTAACTCCATAACCACAATCTTAAAAGGAGTGAAAAAGACAATACTTAATTTTGAAAGATGGGTAAAAGGGTGCTCGCCGCTGAAATTCTGGCTAGCTCAATGAGCCTAGTCTGCTGGTAGAACACTATCGCACTACAGAAGAAAATTAAACTCAAAACTTCCCGAAGGGTTTGGTCAAGAATCATCATAAATTTCAGTAGACATCGGCAGTATCAGTGAGAGGCCAGTATGTGTGCAAAATTTTCAGGACACCAGGTCTCAAAGCTATTTTAACGGATGCAAGCAGAATCTCTTGCCGATATCCCTTAGTACGTAAAGAATGTCCCAGCTTTTCTGGATTGATATTCAATTTTCTGGCATTTTTAACACCATTTCCGTAAAAACAAGGGCTAGAAATGCCCATAGTAATAAACTGTTTACGAGTAACGCCATATTTAGATATAACATGTTAATGTATTCATCAACTTATGAAATCTGTATCCCTATTGTAAAAGCTTGGCTGTGATAGTACGGTTACGTGCATTGAAATCATCAGGAGTAGAACAAACTTGTGCGAATCGTACAAGTTAAGAAATATACACCCCGTAGGATGGAGCAAGGGGAATGTCGCCGTCAAGAAAAGGGGAATGAGTAATAGTGAAATCAAAATCACCCCTTTTATCATATATTTTGATTTTGATTTTACCAGAGTCAATAATGATAGTCAGATCCAGAAAGGGTAACATTTTGAATTATTGTTTGCTTTATTTAATGTAAATAATGCTACATAATCTAAAAACTGGGGATTATTAATTGTAAGGATATCGTCAATATACCTGTTGTTATCATTGAAAATAGAAATAAATTTATCGCTGTTAGGTATGGTTCCGTTTTGAAGTTTTTTCATGAAATCTTGTTCGCAACAGAAAATAAAAAGATCTGCAATGAGAGGTGCACAATTTTACCCATAGGCATACCTGTGACCTGTTGATAAATAGTATTGCCAAAACGAACAAAAACATGAGGTTGCACGCGTTGTCGTGCTAGGTATACCCCACTCGTATTATTATACACATTAAAAAAGAAAAAAAAAATAGCTAAGTCCCGCCAAACAGGAAGTTGATATCATAAGGCGACCAAAATGGAAGACGACGCATTCCCCCCTATATATAAACTCAAATACCAAATTTGAAATAAATCAACCCAGCAGTAGCTGAGAAAAGTGCGACGAAAATTTTCACTATGCTCAATTAAGGCAAAAACGGTAAAGTGCCGTGAAACGGGAAGTTGATATCATAAGGCAGCCAAAATGGGAGAAGACGCATTCCCCCTAAATATTAAAGTCAAATACCAGATTTGAAATATATCAGCCCAGCAGTAGCTGAGAAAAGTGCGACGAAAATTTTTACTATGCTCAATTAAGGCAAAAACGGTAAAGTGCCGTGAAACGGGAAGTTGATATCATAAGGCAGCCAAAATGGGAGAAGACGCATTCCCACTATACATAAACCCACATACAAAATTCGTAATAAATCTGCCCAGCAGTAGCTGAGAAAAATGCGACGAAATTTTTCACTATGTTCAATAAGGTAAAAAATGGCAAAGTCCCGCCAAACACGAAGTTGACATCATGAGGCAACCATAATGAGAGATAACGCATTCCCCCTTTGTATAAACCCAAATGCTAAATTTGAAATAAATCTGCCAAGCAGTAGCCGAGAAAAGTCTTAGGAAAATTTTCACTATGTTCAATAAAGGGAACAAAGGCTAAGTCCCGCCAAACAGGAAGTTGATATCATAAGGCGACCAAAATAGGAGACAACGCATTCCCCCTATATATAAACTCAAATACCAAATTTGAAATAAATCTGCTCAGCAGTAGCTGGGAAAAGTGTGACGAAAATTTTCACTATTTTCAATAAAGGCAGAAATGGCTAAGTCCCGTCAAAAAGGAAGTTGATATCATAAGGTGACAAAATTCGGAGACGACGCATTCCCTCTATATATAAAGTCAAATACCAAATTCGTAATAAATCTGCCCAGCAGTAGCTGAGAAAAGTGCGACGAAAATTTTCACTATGTTCAATAAGGTGAAAAATGGCAAAGTCCCTACGAACAAGAAAGTTGATATCATAAGGCAGCCATAATGAGAGACAACGCATCCCCCCTTTATATGAACCCCAATCCTAAATTTGAAATAAATCTGCCCAGTTGTAGCTGGAAAAAGTGCGACGAAAAGTTTCACTATGTTCAATAAAGGGAAGAAAGGTTAAGTCCCGTCAAAAAAGTTGATAATATAAGGAGACAAAAATGGGAGACGACGCATTCCCTCTATATATAAAGTCGAATACTAAATTTGAAATAAATCGGCCGAGCAGTAGCTGAGAAAAGTGCGTCGAAAATTTGCACTATGTTCATTAAAAGAAAAATGGCGAAGTCCCGCCAAACAGGAAGTTGATAACATGAGGCAACAAAATGGCAGACGACGCTTTCCCCCTAAATATGAGGTCAAATACAAATTTGAAATTAATTGGCTTAGGATTAGCTGAGAAAAAAGCGATAAACTTTGTTCGGACGGACGGACGGCAGGACGGAATGACGGATGGAAGGACGGACGGAAGGACGGGCGGACGGACGTACAAAGGTATTCCAATATTCCACCCACTCATGAGTGGGGGTATAATATTGTTCAGCAAAAGATTGAGTGCATTATTCATATCATCACAAGTTAAGGAACAATGATTATTATAGGTAATATTGGAGAAGAATCCTTGCTTTTTTCTTATTTGTAGATAATGTAGTTGAAAAATTAACTGATAAAAAAACATATCTCATGTTGCGTTTTTTATGGGAGTAAACATGAAAATAATCAGTCATTTTATGAAAATAAGATTGGTTTCTCCATTTCAGCTGTTGGCTTACAACAGAATCTGGATTACTCTGGGCATTTATTGTTCCTGTATTACTGGTAGTGTTGGTAAAAAAAATATTGTTAACTTATTTCTTGTAATCTACTTCTAAATCAGCTACAAAAATTATATGCATAATAAGTGCAAACTGAAAGAATTGTCACATAAAAAGAATTTGTATGGAATACATAAATTGCTTTTCATATCTTCTTGTGTAATATCATCCTTATTCACCTCTTGTCGGGACTTTGCATCTTTTACGAGAATAATTTCAAAGTTAACGAACACAATCGTCAAGAGTCGGTTTCCTAAGGACAAGAGGACAAAAATAGATGCACAACCATTGGTACAATTGTCAATAGGAATTTCAAATGAAATAGTGGGTAAAACCGGTTTAATGTACATCCCCTTCCGGTAGCAACTCAACAATAATTGCGTCTGAATTTCGTAGCCAGTTTTAGGCAAAATTTGAATCCTCAATCACAGTTCGGACCTACACCTCATCTGTTCGGCAAGGGACTAATACGAATTTTTTATGATCGTACATGCGGAATTTTATGAAGCCTAGATTAATTAGGCGGTAACGGATATAACTTGACATACAGAGAAAGGCTGCATAATTGATGCTATCGTCACGTAACGGATCAACTATGAATCATAAAATCCATGAGAACGAGACGTTGAAATAGAACTTGAAGTAAAAGAGTATTAATTTTTACCTAAAATTAAAATGCTCTAAATTTTCCATTCGTCTTTGTATTCATAGATGAAACAGCCATTTTACTCCGTAAAGTATGACGTTTTGTTCTATGACGCTGCAAAAACTGTCGTCAAACTGTCTATGACAAAATCAAAAGTACCGTCGATTGTCATGACTATACCCACGAGTATATGCGGATTTTACCACGGTTATGGACACAAGGCGTTTAAAGGACGCCATATTAGAATAGTGAATATAATATTAACAGTATGAAAAATATTGCAGAAATATATATACTAAAAGATTACAGAATATTACAATATGGCTTACGGTTTTATCTATCTTTTGTGGAACTGATTCTATCTTTATTAAAAGTGAATATTATTTTCTTTTCAGACAAATATAATTATTCTTTTAATTGTAATGAAAACAATGTTTGACAGTCAAACAATGTTGACAAAGACGACAATCGAGAAAGGAAAGTAAGTGTAAAACCATAAAAATGTGATACAGAGAAACTTGTTAAACCCGTCACCGGAGTATTGTGACAAAGTGACAAATCGGAAATTATTTTTTGGTCCCAAAGAAAGCTTTTAGATAACTTTGAAAACTAATTATCCCGACATCCTGAATAATCCGGCTCAATTTGAAAGTGCCAAAGGGTGTCGAATCAGACATTTTAAAGACATTTGGCTGTCTATATTTTAGTTTTGTTTAGCCTGTTCAAAAATATTTGTTAATTGGTTCTGTTATTAAGTCAAGTTTTTTTTACTCCGTCGATCTTAAGTTCAATGGCAACAAATAAGACAATACGTGACCTAATACGGTCATTGATTTTTTTCTCAAAATACCCAAACTTTGAAAAAAAAAATAATATAATTTAAATTTTGTTATGGTTCTGCAATTCCCTTTAAACATCTTTTAAAGCACTTGTAAACATTAAAGTTATACTTTTTTTTCAATAATGATAAAGTATGTAAAATATGAGATTTTGCTATAAGCTAAGTATCTTTCCCAATATTTTGAAGGCGTTTTTACATATCAAGGTTCTCTTTGGTGCTTAAAGTCGAAAATGTGGTAGTTCGCACAGAAATTTATTGTACGTCAACATGAAAGATCACTTATATAATGCTGTCTTTGAGTCGAAAAGTCAATTTTTCATATATTTTATCAGTCTAAATATGATATGTATATAGTGTTGGCAACATATAGGTCAACAACAAATAAAAGTGGATAATTGGTGAACTCAAACTTTTTAGACGTTGATGAACTATTTGAAATGCTAGAAAAATATTTTTCATTGAAACCTTTTGATAATAATTACATATAGATTTTTAACTTATAACTCGAATAGTTCCAAAAGATTTCTACTGTAATTTCAATAGATTTTTGCATCAGCTGTGCCATACCTTTCATCGTTGCCAACATGGAATTCATATTTACCGTAACGCCAAATAATATATGTTCAAGATTTGACAACAGGGTTTAATAGGCAGTTTTAACCTTTCCAAATGTCGCAAACAAATGACTCTTAAGCGAAACTTATGAATATATTTTCTTTATCTGTTGAATTATCAGTTGAGAATCAAAGATCACAAAGTTTTTGGACTTTTTTTCCCGGACAAGAGGAAGGCAAATTTGAAACAGCCGTATGAAATTTTACACTTTCTTTTATTGAGCACAATATTTTATCTAAACGAAAAAACCCATCCATTTCTTAGCAGCAATATACTAACCTCCTTAGCGAATGAAGTATATATTTCACAATCGATTCGTAACTTTAGAGATTGCAGATTATACAGTAACTGAAAACAGCAAAAGTAATATCACAGAAACCGCTAAGTCAGAAATATGTTCGGCCTTTTTAAGTTTCATCCTTTTAGAAAGTCAGCACGACATCATAGACAAGTATGAGATGTCGGTTTCACCATTTAACATGCAATTTTAGGCAGATTCAATTTTTTCCTCAGATTTGAAATAACCGATTTTGACTTTACCCTGATAGTGTAACGAATACTGTACACCGAGCAGGACAAGCTTACCATTCTGCACCGGGTTTCATTCTATTTTTTGAGTGGACACTTTGAACGATTTAGTTTTGAGTGTTGTTTTGTAGTATTCGTGCGTTTTGTTAGTGTGTGTGATCTTTTGTCTTCAGTCTTAAGGTGATCTCGTATTTGTCTTGTTTTTCGGCTTTGATTTATGTTATCTTGTGCTTTGTCCTTTTGGTATTTTACTGCCTTGTTTAGATACTGTAGACCGGGAAAATTTTGCGCTTTTTTGGCAGTTCTTGAAATAAAATTCATTTTGCGCAATCTCAGTCTACTAGTTCATTCAATTACATCAAAATATTTGCGACATTTTTATTTTCGCGATTCATCCCTTATCGAGAAGAGATAATAAAACCGTCTCGAAAATTTCCCGGTTTGCAGTATAACAAAAAGTTTAACAAAAATGCAACGGAAATATTAATAAAGTTTATTATTCATTTGTACTTTTAGATTATAGAAGCATTTTTCTGTTTTATTGAAAGAAATGTCACCTAAAATAATGCTACTCAATATTAATGGTGTTGAACGATTTTTCTCTCTTAACAGATCTGGCATAAGAAGTATTTGTGTATTGCTACCTTTGTTTGGCATCACGTGGTTGCTTGGTGTTTTTTCCATCAATGAAGATCTCGTGATTTTTCAGTATTTATTTGCCATCTTCAATTCCTTACAGGTATGACATGTATAAACAATAAATTACATTTCTGTAAAACAATGTGTGTATGTCTAATGGCATGTTCGTTTCAGATTGACATCTTGGCGTGTGATTGACAACACTGTACTGATGCAATATATAGGTATGAAAATAACAATACAACTAATTCTATGAATGTATTACATGTATTATATTAAACAGGTAGAGTCAACATGTCTTTGACATGTGTATTTTTTTTTATTCATGAAAGGGCGTCCAAGATAAAAATTATTTTTTATTCATGTAAGACAAAGTCGAAAGAAAAAGTCTCTCGTCAAAGAGTATCATTAATATTATGAATATATTTTATCACTATGAAAAAGAAAGGAAATGGGGTAAAAGTCAAGGAAGCAACATCCCATATCCAGGTTAAAACGACCCAAAACAAAGTTTTTTTCTCACTTCACATATTTTTCTTGTTTCAGGGATTTATGATCTTTGTTTTCCATTGTTTATGGAACAAAAAGGTAAGGAAAGTTTTTTTTTTATTTTTTTTTATCTTTATTTTTTTTAATAGAAGAGCAGAAAACATTGCTAAATCTATACAGTATATCAAATAAAGTTAGAAATCTGAGCCAATGAAAACAGTTAACATTTAACATGTATTCCCTGTAAGTGCCAAACTATTTCAATAGAAGTTAACGCCAAATCACGGATTTTGCTGAAATTTTAACATATGAATCACAAAAATAATACAAAATTATTATTATTGAAATCCGTTGCCATGGGAAAAATGATGGCTATTTTGGACAGTTTAAAAAAAAGTAAATAGACGCTTTTCAGACCCAAATATTCTAAAGAGATTGGGGCAAATTTTACATGAAATTAATTTTGAGCATTTTAATTGTCTCAAAAACCGATAAAAAATTACATAAATAATAAGTGAGATCGAGACTAGCAAAAAATACTAGAAATTGACCTCATTGGCTGAAACTGTTTGACAAAATTATATCTATTTTGCCACTTTGCAGCCTCAATTTTCAGAAAAGGCACCGACCCCTAGGAATCACGCCAATATCTATACATTCGAGCTTTATTGCAACAAAATTTGTTTAATTTGTGAATCTTTGTTTATATTATTTGACTTACAGAGGAGATTTGAATTAGAATTTAAATGTTAAATTTATGTGAACGTTTTACTCAAAAATGTGTATACAATTCGAATTTTAGGTTTTTCAGAATATCATCTAATATTTAGTTGAGATGTGGATTTCTTACACAGTGTATATATTTCTTTAAAATATATATGTATTATCTTTCCAGAACGTTTGAGGCAAATAACAGACTGACAAAAAGCATAATATTCAACTCCCTCCACAAATAAAAACACTATTTATTTCATTGTATTTCGCTTTAAAATCTATAAACTTGTGAGAAGTATGAAATGGGACTTATTCTTAAAATTCAATACACACAAGTATTACAAGTACAAATATATCTTGATCCTCTCAAATATTCGGGCAAATGAAATTTTGCATGTAATTTGTATTGCATAATTATCCTTTTAAGGACAACTCTATCATTGGCTCTTTATTTTTCTTTTATTTTATTTTTCCTTTTGATAGCTTACCATGATTGGAAGTTTATTGTCATTTTATATTTGTAATGCTTTAGGATCAACGCTTTGGCAACAATAGTGGTGTGAAAACGGACTGATATATGAAAAGCATGCCACGTAAAGAATGTGACATATCACTTTTCAAAATTACTTCCACAGAAAATAAAATTATAAAATTAAAGCTGTAAAAGTTCAGCATTATGCACATCAAATAATTCAGCATGTATGTAAACAAAGTTGGCGCAAATTCTCACAATATTATTATGATTGGAAGAATCGTCATAATCCACGTATATCAAATTTTCAATGTATAATTGTCCATACCAACTGGTAGCTGCTGTCATTTTTCCCGATCATAACATCAGTCCAGTCAATAATAAACTGCATTCTCCCTGTATTATTTCTTATAATAAACAATTTCTCTACTATATGTTTGCATTTGACAGGTTAGAGACGGGATTCGACATGTCTCTAGAAAACGAAGGACGTTCCAGTATATGGATTCGAAGTCATCATCAAACAAAAAGGTATAATTAATAAATAACTTAAATTGATAGAACAAACATTTTGATACTAGAAATAAAACAATAAAAAATCAAATATTATTTTTTTTCCCAATTCTCCTAATGACTATTTCGAACATGTGTGTCTCTAAGAGGCAGTGAACATGCACAAATTTCGAAGATATGGAGTTCTCCCGCAAAAAATCAATTTTCAGGAATTTCCAATTAAAACACTTGATCTTGTCAAACTTTAAAGTTTTCCAACACATGTTTTTCAAAAACTATAGTTATTGTTTAAATTAAGTTTATGTTGGCCTTGTTTCTCTTAATGTCTTTGTAGTTTCTATTTAGTTTTTTTTAACCCTTTCAACTAGGCCAGAATATAACGACAAATAATGTTTTTTTTTTATTCTAGAAGAATTCTGCATCACCAACGGTTTATAGCCAACTAGATTCCAGTAAAGATTTTGAAAGTACGTAATATGATAAACTTTAGGGTTTTTACTGTTATACAAAACAAAACAAAACAAAAACAAAAAAAAATAAAATTGTGTTTCATAATGTTTGAAAACAGATTTCAACATAAAAAACCTGGAAATATGGAGTTGTTTCTCAGTCGTTAACCTAACTTAATTTTATGTTTTGTGTCAAATAAAATAATTGCATAGAGTCGTGAGACCAACATGCAATTCTCATTATTATAATTTTTTGTTCCGCTACAGCAATCGCATAAATCTTTTATCGTTTGTATATGGTACAAAAATGTCACGCACTAAAAATCCTATTTCCAGTAAAGCAGTTTCACGTATATGCTGTGTGGCAAAAACAATTTAAAAGCTTATTTTAAGAAACCTTAACAAATATTCATGTCATTCTTAGTCATGAAGTATATATATCTCTAAGTATTTACACGTAAAATCTTATTTAAAATCTTTGTTTTTCCTCAATTAATGATTCATATAGACCATTTCTCACCACTGAATATCAAATCATGAGAAAATGAATTTAAACAATAAAGTAAACATAATGGGAAACATATCTAGTTTCACGATAACGTTAAATAAGTACAAAGTAAGGTGTAAAAAAAGATTTAGCAATGGTCTGGGATTCTGATGTTGTTCATATTCGTGATTAAACAGTAACAATTAGTTTCGAAATCTTAATATCATGATCTGAGAGATATTTCTTTACATTATTCGGAACATAATTACATAAACGCTTTAATGGTAAACAATGTTAATACTTTTCTTTTTACAGAACAGAAGAAATCTTTAATACAGGAAAGTCATTATAGGGAGGAATAAAATATGAACAGAGGACAAAATGTAAATTTTCAAGTCGAGAAATTATCTATTTTGTTTGTTTTTCAGTAACTTCGATATATCTTATCAGATCCCACGCTCAGTTTTTCGCATATACTGTATCTATTCTTTTTTGACACATATGAAATTTTGATTTTAGATATAGTGTGTCCTTGCACACTATAGATGTATTTTTTTTATTTTTATTTTGCTATTTCGATTAGGATGTGTTAATGGCATTTGCCATTATTTCTCCACACATGTTATTCAATATATAAAATATTTCCCTTAGAGTTGCATTGTTGGCCTGATTGCACGGAGTGCAAATCCGGGTTATAGTATGGTGAATGTGGGGCGGGCGGGTGGAGGGCGGCGACTTGCGGCGGGCGGGCAAAATAAGGTACCTTTTTGTGAAATCAACCCCTCCTACAGTTTAACTTAGATCTATGAACCTACAGAATGTTTTTTATTTATATAAAAGATATGCACCTGACTTTTTGGAATTATTCCAGAAAGTTTTACTACTTTTTCGGATCTAGGAACTTAGTCAACAAATGCCATAAACACATCCCAATCGAAATAGCAAAATGAAAATAAAAAAAAATAAATCTACAGTGTGCACTGACACACTATATCTAAAATCAAAATTTCATATGTGTCCAAAAAAGAATAGATACAGTAACTTCAGTATTTACTTATTTTGATATTTATAGCAGAGGGTACCAATTTTGTGAAATCAACACCTCCTACAGTTTTCAACCCAGATCTTTGAAGCTTTACAGAATGTTTATATATATATTGAAGATATGCGCTTGACTTTTTGGAATTATTTTGAAATTGGTTCCTACTTTTCCGGATTTAGGAACTAAGTATTGTTTTATAACATTTATAACAGAGAGTACCTATTTTGTGAAATCAACACTTCCTACAGTTTCAACCCAGATCTTTGAAACTTTGCAGACTGCTTTTTTAAATATTGAAAATATGCACCTGACTTTTTGGAATTATTTCAGAAATGTTTTATATTTTTCTGGATTATGAAACCTAGTCATTTTTTACACACCATTTTCAACTGAGGGTACCCATTTTGTGAAATCAACTCCTCCTACATTTTTCAACTCAGATCTTTGAAACTTCACAGAATGTTTATATATATATATATATATATATATATATATATGGAAAATGTGCACCTGACTTTCTGGAATTATGTCAGAAAATTTTCCTATTTTTCCAGACTTGGGCCTTAGCCATTTTAAATAGCATTTACAACAGAGGGTACCTACTGTGTGAAATTAACTCCTCTTTTAGTTTTAAACGCAGATCATTGAAACCTAACAGTATGTATCTATATAAATTGATAATTTGCACCTGACTTTATGGAAGTATTTTAGAATGTTTTTCATATTTTTCTTGACTTCGGAAGCTAGTTATTGTTATTGATATTTTCAAAAGAGAGTATCATTACTGTTAAATTTAGTCCTCCTACACTTTTATACCAAGATCCTTCAAATTCAAAATTATATTCTATACAGCCCTCATACACCTTTTTAATTGAACGGTCCAGTAAAAAAGGAACCTATAAAGCTAAAACACCAAAACGCAACCCGGCTTTTTACCCATTTTTTGCAAACCACGGAGAACGTGACTTATCAAGACCTAATTATTTTTAGTATTGGCCATCAATTTTAATTTGGAGAAAAGTTATGAAGCAAATATATTTGCAACATATAACGATGCTTTTTTTATATCTGTCATTAACCATAACGATAATGGTATTTTGACAAAAAAACATTAAAATAGTAAGAATAATTTTCTATTTTATGAAAGGATATGGAGTAAATGAACATGAGACCATAACACGTTCTGTTTACTAAATGCTGTGGTTTGATCTGCACTGATGAGACATATGTTGTCGAAAGTGCATATGCAGAAAATAAATTAACAGTAACTTCGGTATTTTTTTATTTATTACCACTGGGCCGATGTCTCTGCTGGTGGACTGTTAGTCCTCGAGGGTATTCCCAAATCCAGTAGTCAGTACTTCAGTGCTGACCCGAAAATTGTACAAGATTTTGTTTAAAACTAAGGAGTATCTCCCTCTTGCATAGCACTGTCCTTGGCTGAATTTTGGCTTTTCTGTTTAGAAAACAGTAGCTTTGGTATTTAGTTATTTAGACCCTTTCGGTTATTTGTTCTCTATCAGCTTTAACATGCTTTTCGGTTAATGGACTTCCAAATGCTTTGGTTTGATCTGCACTGATGAGACATAAGTTGTCGAAATGTGCATATGCAGAAAATAAATTAACAGTAACTTCGTTATTTTGTTATTTAATAACAGTTCGTAAGTCCGTATCAAACATGTTAATTTTGGCAATTCCATTCGCTTAAATCACGTTTTCTCTCATGACATAACTTAAAGGGGATATAATGATTGAAGTATGATAGATAAATTGAAATGAAACAAAATAACCTAAAATCTGATATTTTAGACATAAAAAATGATGGATAGGCAATTGAAAAAATCTTGAGTGAACAATAATCTAATAAAAAGTCTTATGATACATTTTCACATCCAGCTGTTAAAACACCTTTCAATGTAAACTTATAAATCTGCCGACAGAACTAACTTTTGCTGCAAGTTGTGTATTTGAAAGATTTCAATTTACACGAGACATGCACACAAAAAAATAATCTAATCTTTTTGTAATACTGCGTGGCATTTGTGTCATTTTTCTTATATTTGTATTTTCACACTTCCAAGCCCGTATTAGAAAAAAAAGAGATTTTCCTCTCATGCTTAGTCAATGACGTATTTTACTCTTGTCAATTTGAAGAAAAAGTTTTCTTGTGTGTTCGTAATTTTGTAACTTCGGTATTTTGTTATGTATTACAACTGCGCCGACTGATGCCATTTCTGTTGGTTTGTTAGTCCCAGAGGGTACTCACCAACCCAGTAGGCAGTACTTCGGTGTTGCACCGAAAAGCCATTAAATTCTAAAGCTTGCAATATCTAAATTTCATAAAATTTTGTATAATAACTTTGGAATATCTCCCTCATCCACAGCTCTGTCCTAAGCCGAATTTCGGCTTTTCTGTTAAGATCCTTTGGGTATTTGTTGTCTACTAGCTTTTACACGTATATTACTGTTTTAAAGATATCCTTTTTAATATGTAGATACATGAATCATTGTATTTTTGTCAATTTGCAAATGATCATTTTTCAGCAATTCCAATGATTAATAAGTTAACTTTTTTTACCTTCAGATGGTACCATTACATGATCGTTCTACTTATAATGCGATTTTCACAGATGGCTGGAATGAATTTTCTTCTTCTCAGCATCATGGCACACGATACAGACAAACACAAGGACAACTTCCACGATTCGAGTTTTCTCGACAGGAAAAGGGCAAAATGTCATCCGCAAATGGATTTGACACAGAAGGATTATCTTTGATGTATATTGGAAAAAGACCATCGTTGAGATTAGATGGACTAGCACGTATTCATTCCGATTGTAATCAAAAGTTTGAAAACAGATTTTAAAAAGTACTATAGAAAAAGAAAATATCGAGCAAAAATCAAAACGTTTCACTAGGAATAAAAAGAACAATAAATAAACAATTACATGTATCATTCATTATAAGTATATCGTAGTACAATACATATAATTCGCAAACTTCTCATTTGAAAATTAACTTTATTATTTGAATAAAAATCATGTTGCAAAGTATTCCTACATTTTTAGGTTATTGGATGTGGTTTGTTTCCTTTGATTTATTCACTTTTTTACATTTGTTGGGGCCATTTAGGGCTTGCTATATGGTGTGAGGTTCCTCACTGTGTTGAAGGCCGTACGGTGACCCCTAGATGTTTTGTTTTGGGTCGTTTTAACCTGGATATGGGATGTTGTCTCCTCGACATTTACCCAATTTCCTTTCTTTTTCATATGTGCATTGAGACAAATTCTGAACAGCACAGTTAAGCATCCCTAGTACAATATCCAGCGTGGCGTATCACAATATGCTATTGTAATTGCACCCCTGTAGCGTATAAAATCTGTCAAATGTGTCATTTCTTCCATCTTTTGTCTCCTGGTGATATGAAGTGTATGTATTACCATGCCTATTACCATTGTCATACAATGAAGTAGGACTTAGAGTAATGTTAAGAAATACCAATAACTTTTATTTAGAAATGTTTAGACGTTAATAGATTATCATATATCTTAACGTTTTGACTGGTAAAGAAAATATTTTAAGAATAAACATGCTGTTACACAATTTTGTATAAAGAAATTTCTTTATTTCCTTGAACCGCTGACGGACAAATGATAAACGATAGCAAGTAAAGAAGAACGCTATCTTTTTAAAGATATAGATATATATATATATAACAAACGATTGTTTCAACAATAATATAAGACATTCACAAGCATTTCTTAAAGGTATATGTAGTAATGTCTTGTATCTTATACCGAATGTGTACGTTAGAGGTATAGTACACCATTTACAATTTGATTGCAATATGATTTTATTTCTTTAGTGCGTAAAACATGCCGATTAATACCTTTTATTGAATTGAATTGAAATTAAGTCTCTTGTCACTTTATGAAGACAAAATCAATAGATAAATGTTGTTTCTTATTCGCCGCCTGCAGCTTTATTGTGTGCTAAATAACAAGAAGTATAATGCAGAAAAAATTGAAGCCTTCGATTGAGATTTTGTGGATTTCCGTATGAGCTACTGTCCTTTTTGAGCAAATAAGCGCCAACCTGTGAGACAATAAATGAATCGAAATCAATGTGTTCTAAATATGTACAAATGCATAGCATTAAGCGATTAAAGCTATGAATGAAATGATCATCTTACTCTTTATTGACTCGAAATTTGTTGGATCTACGTATTTAAATAACGAATTAAAGTTTCCAACTGAGAAAATGGCTTCTTATATTTTGCCTTGTATTATTATATCAATATTGGCTGAGATAATGGCTTCTTTTTTTTTCCGTGTATCATAATATCAATATTCAGAATTCATTGTTGTAATGTTTCTTTTTCAAAATGTATGAATCGTATCTGAAAAAAAAAAAATTCTGCATCGTTTTACAAATATAGAGCCATGAAACTGTCATAAAGATTAACTGGGTATTTAAATGAATTCCTCATTGAATCTATGGTAGAGTTAACAACTATATTAAACAACGGTAATAGAATACCGAAGAAACACGGAATGTAGGGATTATTAAAATCAACGGACAGACCCATTGCAAAAAACGAGAAGGAAGGAAAACAAAGAAAACAGAATAAAACAAAAATTTAAAAAAAAGGAAAAAACATACAAAAAATAAAGAATCACCCCCTTGCCTGACATGCATTGTGGTTAAGCTGACTGTCCATTAGATGTTTTTAAATCCATACAAGTCTATTGTGATTTTTTTTCCTTGATAAGTGATTACATTCATAATCTTAAAACGAGAGCAGCAGAAAAAGGAAAGTGATCAATTTATATGCATGCGCTTTGTTAACATTTAATAGTTTACAAAAAAGATATTATTTGTGGCTAATTTTGTTTGATTGATTTTTGCAATAACAAATCAACACATTTTGCAATTGTCATTTCCTACATCAAGGTTTAATAGCCTATATTAATAAAGTTAAGTGTAAATAACGAAATACTGATGATACTGTTTATTTCTGCATATGCGCATTTCTACAACTTATATATTAATAAAGTTAAGTGTAAATAACGAAATACTGATGATACTGATTATTTCTGCATATGCGCATTTCTACAACTTATGTCTCATCAGTGCAGATCAAACCAAAACATTGTTTGGAAGTCCATTAAACGAAAATCTGTTAAAATCTGTAAGTGAATAAACTCTAGCTTGTTCTTTTGTCAGCAATGAGTGAATTTTATCCTATACTGATGTAGTAAATGAGTGAATTAAGCTTATACTGATATCAGAAAACGAGAAAAATAGCATTTACTTATGACTCTAAGCACGTACTTGTGTAATGGGAATTTTTAAGATTGACTGCTGTTAGTACAATACGAAACGGGGGGATTTTATGCACCTGAATTTTATGGGTTTCTTGTACAAATCCTATCTGTTGATTGTTAAGTTTATAGATATGTAGTCAGGTGATAAAACGGGAATAAAATATACAAAAATGAAAATAAAAGGTACAAATTTCAATTGTATAAATCTATTCAATATTCACTACATCACTCTGCAATACGCAGGAAAACGGAAATAATTACCGATAAACGACCAAATTAAGGTAGATGGGTACTCCTAATTTTTTTCCGTAGATTTTCTTTATTTTCTCAGGAAAGTTTCCTTATTATATCAGCATTGAAATATAAAAATAAAAAAGGGGGGTCACCGTGCTTGTTTTTAAAATAACTGATATCAAAATAATCAGATATTTCTAATGAATATATAGGGAAAAACCGGTATTTTGATGTTTTCATTAAAACTATTCCATAGATTTTTTTCTATTTTAGTCATATGTTAGCACTCTAAATATACTTTCCAAAAATGTAAAGAAAGATGGCGGTCACCGACTTTGTTTTCCAAATACTTCATAAAATGTGAATTTTCATAGTGATATCCATATAAAATATTTTTATCAGATTATCTCCCTTTTTCAAATATCATTTTCAAAACTATTTAATTATCAAACTACCATACCTCATCTTATTAGATAAATGCATGTTAAATGAAGTCAATTTTTTGTTTCACTGATATAATATTTATTGATACATTACAAATAAAAATATTTGCATTTTTAAAAAACAGAAAATACCACAACAGTATAAATAACAAATTCAAAATGGCGGAAGACTACCGATCTACCTTAATACATGTATTGCATAATACATTTAATTGTATGCATTGATTTGATCATATGTGTGATAACAGTGAAATAATATGCAAACGAAGTGTGACTCTAGATGATAGAAAAAAAAAAAAAAAAAAAAAACGGAAATTAGTTAATGCGCGAAAAAAATCATTAGCTCTAAATAAACTCAAGTTTAAAAAGGCCATTGCGATATATATGTCTATCAATAAACGTAAATGTGATCCACGATATCTTCACCTATTTGTTTGTTTTTATTTCCTAACACTAAATAAATGCAAGTTTTAAAAGGTCATTGTGTAGTTGGTCATTTAAATCAATCAATAAATGTAAATTTATCTACCTATGAGTTGCTTGTTTACATCTACCACAACAACTATCACATATGAAAAAGAAAGGAAATGGGGTAAATGTCAAGGAGACAACATCCCAAATCCAGGTTAAAACGACCCAAAACAAAGCATCTAGGGGTCACCCTATGGTCTTCAACACAGTGAGGAATGTACATTTAAATTTTATTTAAACGATCAAAATAAAGTCAAAATTGATATTTTTACTCAAGATAAAGGTAAGAATTAAGTGCTATATATTAGGATAAATTGTTAAACAGTTGTGTATCTTGCGATTGAACGCCTGCGTCATAAATACACATTACAATGAACCATTTTAAGTTCGTATAGAAAATACATTGTTATTATTGCTTCAGCGGATAAAGCCATCAAACAAGACGTATTATGGAACCGAGGGGAATCAAGATTATTTATGCGATTTAAATGCAAAAACGAATGAATCAAGTGAAATTTCAGTCGACCATACTGTTAAGAGATGAAATCACGTATAAGCAAAAGGATATTAATTGAGCGGATTATAACAAAGATAAGAGAGAAACCCACCAACAAAAATATACTGGAGAACAAAATATAATTTGCAACATTGTCAGAAGTTTTACAAGGTAAAATCTGTCTGAATCCGCCAAGTTAACCTGCTATTTTGATGCTAAAATAATTAGATTCTATATAATATTGATGCAAATGTAATATCACCAGAAGTTCATTTCAAGAGAAGTTTGTTAAAAACTCGGTTTAAGTGACCGTGAATTCTGCTCAGTATTTTATTAGCAAAATCCTAAACGAGTGAAGTTGGAATCTTCAAATCGCACTCGTCTTTGTAAAAATAATCCTGAATAATGATGAAAAAAATATTTCAGAAAGAAATACTTGTACAAGTTGTAATACAACATATTAAAATTGGATATGTTAGCAAAGTTCAATTCACCTAGAACACCCATTTTTCCTGGCCAAATCAAAACTTTGACTAAAAAAATGAATTAACAACAATGACTGAATCCAAGTTATAGCTATGTTTAAAAACATGTAAACGACAGAAAATGAAATTATTATATCTTTGCAATGTGGAGAACATATTTGATGAACCCTTTTAGGGGTTGGTCAGTTAATATGTACCGCATAATTGATCTTAAAGTAAAGTAGATAATGTTGACTACAATAATTCTATTGGATAGATTTTATTCGATCATGCCCTATCGTCATTTCAAAACCGTTCGTAACTTTCGATTTGCCATTTGAAGCATTTTATATACCTAGAGTTCAGAAATATTGAAAAGAACTAAAGAGTATTTTCGCCGTGATAATGCTTTGTCTTTTTTTTTCTGGCGTCATTATCATTGTATTCAAGATTATGTATGCGATTTAAATGCAAAACGATTGGATCAAGTGACATTTCAGTTGACCATTCTGTTAAGAGATGAAATAACGTATAAGCAAAGGAATATTGATTGAACGGATTATAATAAAGATAAGAGAGAAACCCACCAACAAAAATATACTGGAGAACAAAAAATAATTTGCAACATTGTCAGAAGTTTTTCAAGGAAAAATCTGTCTGAATCCGCCAAGTTAACTAGCTATTTTGATGCTAAAATAATTAGATCCTATATAATATTAATGAAAATGTAATATCACCAGAAATTCATTTCTAGAAAAGTTTGTAAAACACTCGGTTTATACTAAGTGATAGTGAATTCTGCTCAGTATTTTTTTTTAGCAAAATCCTGAACGAGTGAAGTAGGAATCTTCAAATCGCACTGGCCTTTGTGAAAATAATCCTGAATAATGATGAAAAAAAAATATTTTAGAAAGAAATACTTGTACACGATGTACTAGAGATATTTCATAAAATTACGTAACGGTTGACGAACGTATCGGGACCGTTAATTTTTGCAGTGTAGAAAAAATACAATGGTAGCAAGGTATCATTCAAAATGACTGTAACAAGATACTAATCTCAAACTAAGATACAGTGAAACGTTCTTGCAATTTTTAACACAAACTTAAAACGTTTATTCGGCAGGAAAATCTGACTCGTACCTCTTTGGTCAAAGCTGGTCATACCTACGTATATACCTGTAATGGATGTGCATGAGATGATCCAATTATCTACCCTGAATCGCAGAACTCAAAGAAATCCTTAATATGTTGCGTTGCGGATAAAATAACTTTAATTTGTATTGTAAAGAACAGTTAATTTAATGTAGAAATAAAAAACTTTGTGTTGAAATGCAAAAGATTCAAGTTTGTGATTTTTATTACTAATTTTCAAAAACAAATAAAATTATTTAAGGATAAGAAACTCACACTATATTATTTTTTGTTACTTTTTGTATCCTGCTAACAAACTACTCTATATGCTACTTGATTATAAATGCGATCATTATATTGAACTCTTTTGTATCGTTTTCAACTACGACTCAAATCCAATAGGAATTAACGATATCTTCATTGGTGTATCTCTGTCTCTGTCGTCGGCGGGTATCAAGACATGTCAGTTCACATGATGGCACGGTGACACAGCAGATACCGGACCATCATGTTTACATACTCGTACAAACAAAGAAATTTTATTTTCATACAGTTGCAATTATTTTAATGATTGATACTTTTTCGACGCAGTCACTGGTGGTGGGAACATTGTGTAATACTGCAAGTACAATGACAAGCTGAAATGGACAATACTCTCTTTTTAACGTTTGCTTGACATCAACAATTTGAAAATTAGTCGAAACAACTTGTTTAAATAATCTGGCTCAGGATGAACAGAAAAATATAATTAAGCAAAATAAGTACCGATAATTTGAAAAAAAAAATCATACCGAGTCCGTAAAACAATTTTCAAGCAGGAGGAAATATGCAAGACTAATGAAAGCAAAAGCCTCCTCCCAAACCATTTAAAAGTTGCTGCATTCCCGTTAATTTTCATTTTGTCATTTAGGCTATGTATTTGATGGATAGTTTCCATGTATATTTTTAAATAGTATATGTTATTCAGGTTACAAATGGGGTAAATTATATGTTATTCGGGAATCTTCACAGGGGATACGGGTTCATATTCTTTCCGTGTTTTAAATCCCCTTGGCTGTCAGACGAAGGGGATACAGGGCAGACCGTATCCGTGGTGAAGCCCGAATAACTTTTATATTCTGCTAGAAGTGCTATGACTTTTCTATTAAAAAGCATTTAAAAAATTGTGATTTTGCTACCACGGGGAAACGGTCTCATATCCCCTGTCAAGGTTACCAATCAAATGCAGGATTTACCTGGATATTTCACTTCAGCAAAATATAGCGTGACATGCCCTAGACGAATATTTATATTTTCTGAGGCGAAGACGAAGAAAATATAATAAACATCCAGGGTATGTCACGCTTTTATCAGGTTGGGGGAAACCCAATTGGGCTATTATATTCCAATTAGGCTATTATATCCCAATAGGGATATACAGTCATATCCCAATTGGGATATTTGACCAGTTTTTTAATAATCATTTTTCACATTTTAATGCAGCGCAATGAAACGTAAAATTTTAGAAACATCATTATTTTAGTCATCAAATGACATATCAAAATCTTTTTAATAATGCTGCATTTCATCTGCACAGACATTTTAAAAATGTAAAAGTATGCATTTTATTCTGTCATAATTCCAGATTATCGCAATTATAAATAGTTAGATTATCAAGGCATTAGAAACGGGATGTCTGTGAAATATTTTAAGAATAAATATGAAGTTTAGTTTGTAAAATATGTAAAAATATCGAGGTTTCAAACACCATTGCTATAACCTACATTTTGCACATTCATAGTATTTTCTAAGACATGGACAAAGAGAGGAAACTCTAGAAGAAATCAAAAATCATATTCATATGAATTTTTCTCAGTACTTCATTTGTTTACTAATAAAAAAAACTTTCTTTCTTATACTATCACAGTTAGCTTAATTTGACTCTTGATGGATATTTCTTCATGAGAAGCAGCATAGAACGATTATTAACTACTTAAAGCTTAAGTTATCGCTTAATCAAAGTGACTATTTCTTGTTATTATTAATCGATCTGCAGAAAATTTGCAGCATCCTTTTGACAACAGAAGTATATCCCCTGAAAGCTTTAACCCTACATATTTATTATTTCTATGTATCATGATGCAGCATTAAACCCTAAAAGGTTATTAACAAATAACTGGTCAAATATCCCAATTGGGATATAATAGCCTAATTGGGATATAATAGCCCAATTGGGGTTTCCCCCAACCTGTTTATACCCCCTCTGTAACCTGAATTACATTTATATTCCAGTGAACAGCCACCAAGACAAGAAATCTTGTCCAAATTAACTCCTGCTGATTTCACCGTGTTGTTTTTCATGTAATAACGTTGTCCGTTTTCATGTAAACTTATATTACCTGTTAATTTTCTGAATCTTTGTAGACATTACTGGAATATCATCCAATTAAAAGTAGGCTTACATCTGTAAACCGGAATCTGTGTTTTTATTCTAGTCTTTAAATTCTATGAAGATGTATGTTTATATTTGGTATAAAGGAAAAGCACCCATGAAGTAACCACTGCTACATTATTATATTATTTTTAATATTTTTGAAAGGTAAAGACATTCCGGCACATGACATTAGAAGGTATTGATATATTGCACGGACATACTGATTGAGTATTTGTAAACTTAAATGTAGATGCTAATATGTAAAATAAATAAATACAAAAAAAAAAACAACAAACCAAACAAACAAACAAAAATAAATAAATCCAGAAGTGAAGTTTATTGTCAATTGGTTATGATGAAATTCGATTTCTTTTGGTTGGCATCGATTATGTCATTAACGTGTTTTTTCTCTCAACGTTCGATTTTCCCTGACAGTGTTTTTAAAACGATTGTTTTTCTTTATTTTTTTGTCTTTTTGTAAGGACCATCGGCAAACGAATATCGAAGAAATGCCGACAAAACCAAATTTGTATAATAAGCCTATTATGAAATCTCCTAAAGAAGAAGTTTAATTTATCTAAATATAAATTAACTTCTCGATAATATTTCGGTTATTCTTACTGAGAAAAGTTAGATATATACAAATTTGGAGTCGACAAATGTAATTGTCGAGAAAAAAGAAGGATCATGTAACCGGTAAGCTCTGTAACTGAGGAAATGAGGGAACTGAGTTTGAAAGCTAAAGAAACTTTGCTTCCTTTTTAACAAAGAAATTGTATTCGAAGGAGATATTTTGTTTCTAAATGCTTTTGGGCCCTGATTTTGGGTATTGTTTTTTTTTTTTTTTTTTTTTTTTTTTTTTTTT
>MJUU01046691.1:56604-94610 GCA_002080025.1 Modiolus philippinarum | reverse complement strand
TGTATATTTTTGCATTCTTTATTTAGCTTATTCTGACAATATAAGTTTAAATATCGGAATGCAAATGCTATAAAATTTATATTGTTGTACATAATCGTAAAACATGCATTATAAAGATAAAAAAAGATCTATTCGTTTCATTCGAAAAAATTTTATTGATGTTTTCTGATATTGTCTTATATATTTATCCCGAAGAAAAGAAAATAAACAATCAATACCATGATTTGTCTATAAAAGAAAGTTTGACAACGATGACAATGGCTACTACAGCTCCGTTTCTTAGGTATTTCTAGTCGAGTTACGTAGTTTTATGAGATATCTCTACTAGAACATATTAAAATTGGTTATGTTAGCCCTGTTCAATTCACCTAGAACACAGATATTTTTCCTGGCCAAATCAAAACTTTGACTAAAAAGATGAATTTACAACAATGACTGAATCCAAGTTATAGGTATGTTAAAAAGATGTAAACGACAGAAAATGAAATTATTTTATCTTTGCAATGTGGAGAACATATTGGATGAACCCTTTTAGGGGTTAGTCAGTTAATATGTACCGCATGATTGATCTTAATGTAAAGTAGAGTAGGTAATGTTGACTACAATAATTCTATTGGGTAAATTTTATTCGATCATGCCCTATCATCATTTCAAAACCGTTTGTAATTTCGATTTGCCATTTGAATCATTTTGTATACCTTGAGTTCAGAAATACTGAAAAGAACTAAAGAGTATTTTCGCCGTGATAATGCCTGGTCTTTTATTTCTGGCGTCATTATCATGGTATTGAATTATGAATGATGGTTGCGAATGGGGGACATAGTGTTACTGGAAACTTTGGGAGAATGCATTCGAAGATCTTATTTGCAACTAAGGCATCTGGAATGAAACTTTTTTACGACTTTACCCTACGTGTTCGACTATAGTATTTCAATACCTCATCCACTATTAACTAATGATACATACGTGGCTACCATAAATATAGACCATCTTGAATACTAATGAGAACTCCATCGATTTACCTACATATTTATAATACTCATAATAAAATGGTTTGGAAAGAATAAGCTTTGAGCTTCGAGATTTGAGATTGTTTTCCCTAAACCCTATGCATTTTATTTCTTTGTGATAAAATGAAATATACTAAACAAAAGAAACGATATGCATATTTTATAAAAAAAAAAGTATTTTACTTTCTTGCAGAAAAGCATAACTCATAGACAAATGATTTTTTTGCACGTAAGAAGTAAAAGTATGGCCAAAATGTCTCTCACAATTCCTAAACCCTTTTTGGTCACGCTGAAGGTCATTATCCTGAATTTCTGCTAGCGGTCCTAAATATTCAGTATGTTTACAACCTGCTTTTATCAAATCGTAACATTTTCATGACTTGAAAACCAATTGCCAGCACAACCATATATTGTTAGAGCCTGTTTTATGATTTTTAACTTTTATTTTTTTTTATTTTAATTTTTCAGCATAACTGCACAAGGCTAAAACAACGGCAGTAGAATACCGAAGGAACAAAGGGCTGAAATTCACAAAAAAATCGAAGTCCAAAGACAGGGTAAAAACGAGAATACAGAAAACAATGACGTTAGACGCAAAAACAATAACGTTTGACAGATACAAAGCACAGAAACAGAAATTACAACATTCAGAACAAAAGCACTCACAGTGTGAACTCCAGTGAAACTAAGAGTGACATCAGATGCTCCCGAAGGGTAAGCATGTCCTGCTCGGTTAACAGCACCCGTCACACTGTGAGTGATTCGATCCGGGAAAATGTCAAAGTCGGTAGTCAAATCCGGGATGACGTGAATCTAGCTGAAAATGTCAACATGTTTTTGGTTCTTTAAAATTGTGACATCTGAAGGGACCTTCTGACACGTGATTTATTATTTGGAGAACATGTATGCTTAAGTTAAACAATCAATTATCGTAAGTTTGTTAGTCTATTCCTACAACAATGATCTGTTAGAATAGAAATCAACATCGACTGTCTGAGAGTGCCAAGTATTTGTTGATTTTGGATTGAACAGGGCAAGGGAATTCGACTTTGTTTCCCTTTTTGGTTACCTGATGAAGTGTCAAACAATCTAAATCATGCACTAGTTAACGACGAACTCGATCATCGGGAGAAAAAATATCATTGAAGATTTTCATGGTATCCATTTGGAGTTTATTTGAAAACAGGGTTGATATGTTTTTTTTTTGTGTTAAATACTTTCATAAGCTAAAACAGACTTTTCAAAAATCAAAACAAAATTAACGGTGTATCGTTTCTTTTTTTAGGCAAAGAAAGCCATGTATATATTTATATGCTGTTATTATAATTATATGAATTGGTTAATACTTATAAGAGGTGGAGAAAGAGCTTAAAGGGACTTAATCAATTACAGTTTTTATACTTTTACAGGGTAAACCGCGGGAAATGACAAGTCCTGTTATTCTCATAAAAGCGCTTGTGTAAGCCGTATATAAAATGATATTCCGAATACGACAAGGGCTTTCTACTAAAAGATAATACGTTTTATCAAATCACACATCTCATTTCTGAAATATTTGAAACCATTGTAAAATACGAAATCATACAATTGATCATTTCAATTAGAAAAAAAGAAGAAATTAGTGTCAACAAATTTAGCCTATTAGAACTACAATTGACAAAAATGAGTATCAATTTCAGAAAAAGCTAACGAACGTGCTGACTAAAGTAGATAAAAGAGCACGAAACCTAACAAATGACTAAATACCGAAGTTACTGCCTACAAACAACGGATGTTTGATCGCACAAGAAAAGCATCATTAAAGCATGAGTCGATAAATAGAAGACAAAACCATACAAACAAGTGTAGAAAATGGCCTTTAACACAATACCCAAATCAATTGACTATATCAAACTGACACTGCAGCAGACGATCAATACGCAGTTGAAGGACACAAGAGGATGTGTATTGCTACCTGACGGAAGAATGTTGTTCTGTAGTTATAATCAATGCAGTGCTAGATCAATCAATAAAGATGGAACAAAAGACTTTGATACAGGTAAGCTGTCACCAGGGACATTCGATATAACCTATATAGAGGGAACTAACACTATTGCTGTAACATCTGGCATTGATGATCCGCCATGTATCAGGATAATAGATATGGGAAGTGGAGACATAAATAAAACTATTTCAGTGAAGTCAGAATGTTATGGTATCGTGTACAGAGATAATACACTGATTTACTGTGCCGAAAACAAAGGTCTACGAAAAATCAATCTGGACGATGAATCTGAAAGTGATGTTTTAGTGGGACAAAAATCATGGTTTGGATATCTTGCTACACATAGAGATAATCTTTATTACACAAACTGTGATACGCATTCCGTGATATGTTGCGATCTTATTGGTAACACGAAGTGGCAATTCAAAGACAAAAGTATTCTTGAGTATCCTCTCGATATAACTGTAGATAATGACGGAAACGTTTATGTTTTTGGATGGTGTTCTCGAAATGTAGTTGTGATCTCTTCAGATGGAAAATATGGTCGAATTCTACTTAGGAGATAAGAGGGACTTGATGAGCCACGGGTACTTCACTACAATAGATCTACAAACCGATTATTAGTTGCGAATCACGAAAACTTTGCTCTTCTTTTCTACGTTTCATGATAATTGTGAATGAAAACCGTATTAGAAAACAACTGTTGTTGAATGAAAATCGTTTCAAACTGATTTCGGGCAAAATAGAAGAAAACTTGTAGGAAGCTTCAATGAAGGAAACAGAGTGCAGTTAAAGCTCAAATTTTTATCTAATATTGTATAGTTAATGTTTGTGATTGGTCTTTTCGTAATTTTGTTTCGATATCCCTATATAAAGGATAAAAATATTTAATTATCAGAAGGAAGGAAGGCCTACTTGAATTTGTAACAATTTATTCCATTTACAGCTTAAGCTTAACACAGACAGATATATTATGATCTTGTCTGGTCATTTTGATCTTATAGCGATCTTAACAGCCTGAACACAATTTGTTAAGATAATGTTAGATATTCAGTCGTACTTATTTCAAAATAATTGCTTTCAAGGACGATCAAGACCTGTTCAGTTTATTAAGATTTATATAATTAGCAAGATAACTGCGTTCAAAGTCGATCAAGATGATTTAAATTTGTCTAGATCAAACAAGATCAAATCGAAAACTTGTTTGATCTTAACAATCTTAACTCGTCTTGATCGATCCTGAACTCAGTTATCTGTCTTGATCGTTCAGGCATCTTGACCATCCCTTTTCTTTCAAAGCACTTTAATTCAATTAATTACTCTGACACATAACTTAACTTAACTATTACGGAATAGATGTGCCATAGAAAACATTTACGGGAAGTGGTTCTATTTGAAGTTTACGTCATATTAGCTGCTTATATGCCTGAACATATATTTGGAGGTAGATGATTTCGTATATTGTCTTTTTATGCATTATATTAAACCAAAACCAAGAAAATATTGTCCATGTGCAAAGTATCTAACACTGTTGGAAGTTACTGTGAGTATAGTTTCTGCATTCGAAAACTTATGTCTCTTTAGTGGAAATTTAATCAAAACATTCGCAAATCCATATCCCGAAATATATTTAAAGACTGTTAGAGAATATTTTACTAATAGAATCTTAGCACAAAAGCCAAAACAAGTAAGGAGAGATCTATGTATAGGGGGAATGCTTCTTTCAGGAAAAAAGGAAATGGAGGTAAATGTCAAGGAGACAACATCCCATCTCTAAGTCAATACGACTACAAACAAAGCATCTAGCGGTCAAAGTACGGTTTTCAACACAGTGAGGAACCTCAAACCATAAAGAGAGTCAGCGTAGCCCGAAAAAGTAAAAAACAGTGAATAAATAACAAACAAACCACATCCAATAATCCGAATATAAGGAACAATTGGGATGGGGTAAATTCGTTTTGTTGGATCCAAACTTCCCCATATGCTTGGTGAATTGCTAAAAAATACTCACAGTAAAAAAATCAAACTAGAAAAAAGTTCAACCCATCAAGACGAGTTCCATTACATAAAACATGGAGAAAATACACATGGTTACTGTCCTGACAAATACTCGCAGTTACTGACAGCTAACTAAGGAGATAAATTCCGTTTACTTTAGCATCAAGCTTCTAAGTTTTAATTAAATCTCTTAATTAAACATTGCAAGTGTCCAATTAAAATTGATTTTTGGGGCGAGCGCCGACGTGATGGGTACTTGTTGGATGAATACTCACGAGCACTAACAGCCTACACGTAGAACATCGGAACAGTGTTAATAAATAACAAAAATACGAAACATGCGAAAGTTACACAAATGTTCTGTGAACTGATAAAATCCCAGAAGATCGAATTCTTTTGAAAACTGCAGCTCATATCCTTTAAGTCAAATTTCTTACAATCTGATTCAAATAACTAAATACCGAGGATTTTCTGTAAAAAATTCAAAGGAATCTTTAAAATATAAAATTATTTTATGGCGATAACAGTAGTTAAGACTATCAATTACGAAAAGGAAAAAATCTCAAATATAAAAAGGTTTATCCGTAAAATTTAAAGTTGTGCTTTAAAACCATTTTTTTTTTGTGGAGAGGTGTAATTAATCGTATTAAGCACAGAATAACTATGCAAAAGAACCAGTTATTAGCTGAGGTACATTGGAATGTAAGAATGTCCTTCAACATAGATGATACGCATTGTTCTGTACAACATTCTTGCCAATCAATTATAACAGAAAGCATTTGGAAGAAAGTAAAGATCTTTTTTAACTTCTTATAAATCACCTGTAAATTTGCTATAAAAGCAGTATCTCAGAAGTATCCCTTCATTTATACAGTTTGCTACAGACATAACCTCTCGTCAAAGTTAAGCATTGGAGAGCAGTGACCAGAATAGGTTTAGCTTAAAAAAAGCAGACTAGGATCAGTCCTATAATCATTTCACGTGTGGTCCTGGAATCATGACTGTTCTTATTATTTTTCTTCCACCCACAACCGTTCTATCTAAGTGAGCCCTGGTCGTGATCGTTCTAACTAGTTCTGTTCTGGCCATGACCGATGTTATGAAGTATTTTCTGGTGATGATCGTTGATGTCAGTCTACTCTTGACATATACGGTCTTGTCCTAGAATCATACCCGAGACAGATAGATAAATCATAATGACTTTCTTTTTTTGCGATTTATTCAATCATTATTTGTTGCAAATAAAGGAATTTGATATTTGTTTTACATTCTTATGATTCAGTAAACTATTTGTATTTTATAACAGTAAAAATAATGAAACAACTCAATATTTGGCTAATTCTTCTTTGGAAGGGAAATAACTCGTACTTGTTTTGAATTAACCTCGGTAAACAGGTAAAAAATGTACCACTAACAAAAAAGAAGAATAAGACTTAAATAATTCTCTTTAATATTTTTCAAAAGTTTTTATTTAAATTTATTTTGTTTTTAATATAATTATCGTTATTAAACTATTTGAAATCTGTGTTAATTTAAAATATTTGATGCAATAGGAAAATAAGTACATGCTCGAGAGCTTTCATAGATAGAACAAGTCAATTAAAAATGGTCATGGTTAAAATAGGCCAGAGTAGGTATGAGTAGAAAAGGTCAGAGCAGTCAGGATTAGTCTTTAAAGAGTTTTTGCATTATGACAGTTTAATGCAGATCTTTATTCTATTTAATAACTATCAAACAGTTGGAATTGGTATATTTTTGCAGAACTGTTAGTTATAAACTGTAATAAAATACAGTTTAAACTGATAGAGCGCCATTTATAGAGTGTGCAGAAACTTCTCCAATTCAAAATTTTGGTGTTTGTTAAAAAAGGGTTCAAACTTACTCAAAATCCTATTTTTATTTTAACATACATGTATGGACATATTTGGATCCTCTCAAAAACACAGTGGGAATTCAAAATGTGAGAGAATATTCTCAGCCAGCTATAATATTGTTTCATTTAAATACTTCAACGGCAGGGGTAAAAAAAACCATTAAATATCAACTGATAATTTTCAAAATACACAGTTTTAGCTTACACCCAAAAAAAAAAAAAAAAAAAAAAAAAAAACTTGAAAAAACCAATTGGCAAAAAAACTATTTTATATTTTTCGAGATGTTTTTTTACAACATTACAATTTCCAATAAAAAAATCATATTTGAATGCAAAACACCTATTTTGTAACATAATAACTAAAACTAGTAAATAAGGAAACAAGCAGCTTGAACAATAAAAAATACAATCTTTTTAAAAACCCATTAAATATTATGAGTTAATACCTCATTTTCACTAGTTCAATGCATTATTGAAAATCAAACTAAATTTATAACTAATAAAATTATGAAAACAATAATGAACATTATTAAATAAGATAAATAAGCAAAATGTTTAAATATGTCCGCACGGCTAATTTCTACTTAACATAGAAATGAATTTTTTTTTGTCTAGTCTAAATAGTAAATTGGAGGTTTACCAGAGTCTTTATCAATTGCTTTACAGGTTGAATCACTTGAGATGCAATTCAGCATCTTACAAAAATTCAAGACCGGCACTTGCAATCTTTTTGAGTGATACGTTCCAGAGACCACATGTCTGGTGTACAGTAAACGCGTTACGTGTATGTTGGTTGTAGCAGTGTGCAGCACACTGTGTGACTGATTGTAGTTCTAGAGAGTAAATCATATATCCATACATTATCTATCTGTTCTATACCAAACAATAAAGCCCTGCATTATAAAACAACCCACATCTTATAGGAAGACCTTTAGATTTATATTCAAATATTTGTGACAATTCCAACATATATCTCATTCAATGTTTAAAATATGTCGCTTAACCGTATTATATATTTTATATTCTGCAAAAGGCACAACTTTGCTTTTATGTACAAAACGTATATTTTTGAAAAAAAAAACATATATATAGTTTTGAAACTATCTGAAAATGGTTTTTACAATCCAAACATTTTAAACCCTTATAACCAATATTCATTTTCATGCTTCGAAGCCAGATATGGTCTTTTTATAGCAACAAAGCTTAATTGAAATAAAGATTTTTTATTTGCTTCTTTGTCCTTTAAATGAAATTGAGATTTGAAGTTGTAAATTTGTAATATTTGCAATAGTAGAATCTAAACAAGAGATGAACTTCCTAGATGAAACCGCAAAAAAGGATGGAATGTGGATGATACAAACTTTACGGCTTTGATATTCGCCTAAAGTTGCTTTCGACTACGCCATTTAGGATTTTCTGGTTCAAGTGAGAATTTTGGTGGTGTACTGTACCAAGACAAATTCGTAAAAAATTAACATATGCTTTCTTAAATCCTTGTTGGTACATCAATTGTATGAAAACGGTATATATACATTTCTTCAATTGGAATGAACATTTTTGATTATGTTTTATAACTACAATGAATCAACAACAAGTGATATAGGGATACTTGGGTACCAATAAACGGGTTTAACCCTACCACTGGCTTTTGCTTATGCCGGTACCAAGTCCGGCTATCCCTAGTTCCTATCGTTATTTATGTTTGTCTCTTCCAAGTAAAACATTTTGGAGATAATACACACAGTTATTTTATTCAAGTAATGATTTTTATCTTTTTAAGTAATTTTCTAACAAAGTCTGACCAATTTTATGTCACAATTCAAATAGATTACTTTATTTACATGATTTAAGTAATTGTTGTTATAAATATTACATAGAATTTATCCATCTTAGTGAATGATTTACTTGCATCCTCTAAAAAGAATTATATAAAATAAAAAATCACTACCAAGTAATTACTTTAGTATATATTGTTTAACTAAATAATTCTTTTACTTTAATCAAGTAAAATGCTACTATGTTTACAAAAAACTAGTATTTGATTTAGCGCTAAATACTTTTTTAGGTAAAACAAATAACTTGGTAAATGAATTAGCAGTAGAAATTACTTTACTTGGTAAAAGAATTACCAGTGATACTTAACTTGATAAAAAAAATACCAGTAGAAATTACTTAACTTGGTAAAAGAATTACCAGTAATATAACTTAATTTGATAAAAGAATCACCAGTATAAATTACTGAAGATGCTAATTATTTTACTTATTTGTACATTACTTACAAATTACTTGCAATTACTCAATTTTTGACAAACATTTTTATTGCCCGGCATATAGATTTACCCTTGTCCGTCTGTCCGTTCGTCCGTACGTCCCGATGTCAAGTTTTGCGATTAGGTCCATATTTTGGTTACCTCTTGTAACATTTTAATTATATTACATCGGGTACTTGCAACTTGATTAGTACTACCAGATTCACTAACAATTAAGGATCCATGACCTATACATTTCACACTTGAGTGCCCTTTGTTAAATTTTGCGCTTAGGTCCATTTCTCATCAACTACTCATCATATCACAATGATGTCTCATCAAATTAATCACCTTGATGAGTACTACCCAAATCATCAAGAATTAAGAGGCTCTGACCTATATTTTACGCTTGAATGCCTTGTAAAATTTTTCGTTTAGGTCTATTTCTCATCAGCTACTCATCATAATACAATGGTGCCTTATTAAATTAATCACCTTAATGAGTACTACCAAAATCATCAAGAATTAAGTGGCTTTGACCTATATCTTACGCTTGAGTGACTTTTTTAAATCTTGCATTTAGGTCTCAACAACTAAACATGCAATCACAATCGTGTTGCATCATATAAATCACCTCGACAGGTGCTATTCAAATCAAGGCTAATTGAGCGTCTTTGGCATACATTTTATGCTTGAGTAACTTTTGGTAAAATTTGTGTTTTAAGGTCCATTTCTAAACAACTACACAACATATCATTATGATATTTCATGAAGAGACCAATCTTGGTGAGAACTATCTAATTAATAGACAATTCTTTCCTTGACTTTGACCTTCATTTTACACATGAGCGACTTTGTTAAATTTTTGCATTAAGTCCATTTATTAACAACTAGCTATATATAGGTGTTTAATCAAATAAATCGCTTAAGTTCCCTATTGCGATAAAATTTATGGCGTCCGTGTCTTATAGACACATTCTCTGGTTACTTATTATTTTACTTTAAATAAGTAAAACAATTTTCATTTTAAGTAAAAGCAAGTAATTTTGTTTGATGACATGTATCTTGTGCGTTTTTGTCACATGTACACTCACTCCATAACCTAACACATTTTCTACATGACCAGTTTATAGCAAAATATATTACTTGACATGTGTCAAATTTTAAATGATTAAGGAGGTATAAGATATTATACTTAAAATATAACTACTTACCAGACGAATGTTAGATAATCCAACAAATCAATAGATTTTATGTGTAAAGAAATTATTCGTTTAATATAAATAAGAAGTCAATATACTTGACTGTATGGCATTTGAATATTATTCAGTAATATAAAAAATAACAAACTTTTTAGCTTATTGATTCGGTGGCTACAAATACACAGACAGTCGATGATCTTGTGGCAAAAACTGCTTTATAATTTGAATTAACCTATTGAATCCTTACGTTCCCATTTACATGGCGAAGTCTTACATTAAGTTTTATCTCTGGGGTCAAACCACCAAAAAAAAAACCGATCGGAGCTCGGGGCATTAAAATGGGTCTAACGTTTTTTAACAGAGAGTATGTATTTTTCACATTAAAACTATTTGTAATGTCTTTTGTGAATTGATAAATGATGCATATATTTCAGTACTGATAAATTAGGTTTATTTACATTTACAAGATATAATTTTTAGGCTTTCACAACACTTTTTTGCCGTTACTGTTTGTAATTTTATAAGTTTTTTTCTCCAACATTGTTAAACGTCTTAGTTGCATAGAAAACTAATGATTGTAGAGAATAAAATGTACTTTTTTTGAAAATATAAAGTCATGGATAAAAGTTAAAGCTTTTGAGCAACAATTTGAATTTCTATCGGGGCGAGGCGGATGCATTGTCAAAATTTTCATCCTATATTTTTTATGTGCTTATTCATTCCTGTTGTTAATGTTTCTACCAGACCTTCCCGGATTTTTTTTATTGACCTTCTTAGATTTTTGAAAGACCTTATCCCGTTTTTTCCCAAATCAGTCGTATATTGCCCATATTGTCATCCCCGATTTTTTTAACCATGAGGTACCATCCTGCCTAACAGTATGTAAATAGAACAGAAAAACATTCAGGACCAAATGGTACAGATAAATATTACCAAACAGTGCAATGTAATAGCCACAATCCAATAGAACAACAAACAAAACGTTGTCAACTGACGTTGGAAGCACTTTTACTGTAAGAACAGGGATTTAAATTGTATCTGTTGTTAATTTTATTAGAAAATAAAAATAAATAAATAGACTTGCAATCTGTAACATATAACGGGATGCCATCTGGTACTTCCTTATACTCCAGACCATTACACAGAACAGTAGCATTTATTAGGACATGAATATCCTCTAGCCAACAGTACAACTAACAACGGAATGAATGCTCTCTTCCTGTATAAAATATGAGATAAATATGTGGATAGAACATTAATGATATTCTTCATTTAGTAGGATTAACTCGACCCTTTTTGTGTAAAAATATAGATATGTAGACTTTGAGATTTAGCTAACTTGGATTTCTACACTGGATTTGCGAATGTTCATTCTTATACAGTGCTCACCATGATCATTCTTAAACAGTTCTCACCATGATCATTCTTAAACAGTTCTCACCATGATCATTTGTATACAGTTTTCGCCATGATCATTCTTATTCAGTTCTTTCCATGATATAGCTGAAAAAACTATTGAAGTTCTCGTAAAACATCAATTTATCAATCAATCAATCAATTTAAATCAGGATTATATAAAATCAAATGGTTCAATCTAAGAGCCTATGCGATTTTAGAATTAAAGATATTAATATCCTAAATGCGGGGTTTGGCTTATTATGGCACTGCTGTGATAAGCAGGACACCCTGCACGTTCTGAGATACGTTACAGGAAAAACAAAGCGCGGCAAGTGCTTTGCATATCATATATTTGATTTCTTGTCACTGCCATTCACCACGGCCTCAAAGGTAAGCTCAACCTTCATCCAGTTCTATCACTGAGGTTCAAGGTTTAGGATATAAAGGTGAAGTAGTGTTCCACATTCCATGTTTATTCTTATTTAGAAGATTACAATTTAGTACATGCTGTATATGTATAAATTTGATTTGAAACCGTTATACCTGGAATTCTTTCTTATTAGTAGTGTACACTTTTTGTGTTTTTCTTTGTCACAAACTTTATGAAAGACATAATATTTATTATTTATTTTTAAGAAGACCTGACGGAGCAAGCAAAACTCATAACTCTTGTACCCTAGCCCTATGGAAAGCGCGAACCACTTAGTTTTCTCCTCTTAAATTGAATTTAAGTTACTAAATTCGAATTAACGCTACTTAAAATGAGTTTAAGTAATATTTGTTGATCCCGCCCTGTTAACGCTAGTTAAAACACCGAAAATGTGGTAACAAAATTTAATGATAATTAGTTGCTTAATTGATATTAATGCTACTTAATAAGCGTTTTTATTGAATTGAATTTAAGTAGAGAAAAACTTTGTTTTAGTAACTAAATTGAGTTTTTCGATTTTTTTGTGGTTCGCGCGTACATTAACTCTACTAAAGTAGCGTTTTACACTAAATTAGTGTTAATAGCCGAAGTAGTGTTTGAAACAACCATTTTGATTGGTTGAAGGTTTAAGCAATGTAGAAGAATTGTTTATGTTTTGAATTTTATTTATTTACCATCTGAATTTGGTCTATGAAATGTTTCATATTCTATAAGATTATAAGATTTTGAAAATAAATCTAGATAAATTAAATTAATACCCTGTAAAAAGGTAAACAATCTAGAATTTAGATCACAAGGGTCTATTAAGATACCTTAATTAACTATTTTGTACGAGTGAATTGAAAATGACATATTTGTGACCCTTATCAATTATCACTATTTCGATCATGCCCACCAAATTTACCTGTTCAGGTGTGTGATGTACCGGGAACACTCCTTCGAAAGGATATGATATATTAAAATAGAAAAAAAAAAGAATATTTTGTAATTTTACATGACATTAAATTCGAGACTAAAGCTCTTACCCTACTTTTTCGAATTTTCTACCGCAACTCGACATGTAATTTGCAACACATTGAACTCTTTTGAAACAACAACAGTAGAATACCGAAGCAAACAATGGGTGAAATTCACAAAAGTCGAAGACAGGGCAAAAACGAAACACAGAAAACAATGACGTTGGTCGCAAAAACAATAACGTTCAACACGGTAGACACACAACACAACAGTCAGCCAATCAAAACGATTATCTCAAACATAACTTGGAATATTAACTCTAATTGAGTGGAAGATTCTACTTAAGAAGAGTTATGCGAGCGGGAACCACAAAAATTAAAAAAACTCAATTTAAGTTACTAAAACTTAGTTTTTCTCTTCTTGAATTCAATTCAAGTAACTTAATGTAAATTAAACTTAATTTATGTTGTTCTGGCGCACTTAATGATAGTTGAATTGCCTTTTTCTCTACTTAATTCGTTTTTCTCACATTAACAGCAGATATCTCTGTTTAAGTAGTATTCCAGCTTAGAATCAGGCAGTAGGCGGCATATCAAAAATTTAGATTTTGTATTTTTTGGCTTAGGTGTGTTCATTTGGTCATAAAAACACATCCCAAAAAGTTTTTACATTCGGACATGTGTTATGTCTCGAGAAATATTTTGACTGGTTATAAAGAGAAAAAAATGGCGGGAAAATTTGACTGTACTTTTCACTATACAATTTAACTGAAATTTGGACTCTGATAACTCAAAAAGGCAAAATAAGACAGAACTTGTATGTATCAAAATGACGTTTTCTTGGTTAGTTTTATTAAAAATCAATCATCAAAATTTGCGTTTATTTCCTCGATGTGCCACTGCACCAATACTCTTTGCCTGTTTCTTTGACGGACTGGTACTTAAGTGCTAAATGAATTTAAGTAGCATTAATTCGAACTTAGTAACTTAAATTGAATCTAAGTAGAGAAAAACTAGGTTTAAGTAACTTAAATTTATTTTTTCTATTTTTTTTGTGGTTCGCGCTTGCCATATAGCCCAGCAAAAACCTACTGCATCATAAAGGAGATAGATATTGTATTCCGCAGAAACTTTAAAAGCACAAAAGCCAATTTCTTTTTTTCTCTACCCTTGAAAATTGGTTACAACGAAATTAAATGAAATTACAGTATATGAAAAAATAAGAAGAAGAAGAAAAAAAAATGCGCAAAAATAATGATAAAAACAAAAACAAGGATAATAGTTAAAATAAAATTTGGTTCAGACATATGGAAAAAGTGAAAAAACAGAAAAAGGGATAAATCTAGAGTTGAAACAAGGCCCAACATTATTTTAGGAAAGGTATTCCACAGAAACATATCTCAGACTTAACATGTCCCTGACTAGAACACATTCTATAACAAAGTACATACATATGATTTGAATTGAAAATTAGCTTACCAATCGTACAACTGTTGAATTTATCATTAAGTCGAACACACCAGACAGTAAACAATAAAGAGGAATATATAAGAAAGCTACAGCTTCCTAACAAAAAATGATATCTGTCGTATTTTGAAATATACTTTTTTATTTTAGTATTTATTTGTCTCTGAAACGAAGATTTGTTTAAACTTACTTTATAATGTTTGTGTTGTTTGAAAAGATTGTTTTCGAATCTTTCACATGTATTTTATGATATAGGACCATCATTTACGCAAAATATTTATGTCTTTATGCCTATCGCTCATAAAATAAAGTCATACTTGCCATAGCAATAATGAAACTGGTAGGTTTTCTCTCCACAAAATTGGATATAAAGCTTGACGTTCTTTTATATATCCATATTTGCACTGATTAGTCGAAATGAAAACATAAAATAAATGCAAAGCACATAAAGATTAAAACGCTATTTTAAAATGAACATGTTGTAAAATACCAATGGCGTTTTACCTTGTAAAAAAGCGATATAACAATTTAGTGATAGTATTTTAATGTGTAAAAAATTATATAATTTCGGAGAAAAACGCAATATCTTTTTATTTTACGTAATTGTTTTTTTATTTATTGTTAGTATAATGTGACATCTTTATTTTGCTATTTTGCTTGTCTTGGAACACCAAAGCATAGCTTAGAAGACATTTTCTTATGAATTTTAGCAAAAACTCAATAAAGCCATAAATATGTCAATTAATTGTGTACGTTTTCATTCTGGTGAAAAAAGTTTCGATGTTTTTATAAGATTTTATTAAAATTTTAATGCTAGGAAAACCTGT
This sequence comes from Modiolus philippinarum, assembly GCA_002080025.1. Classification (NCBI taxonomy): domain Eukaryota; kingdom Metazoa; phylum Mollusca; class Bivalvia; order Mytilida; family Modiolidae; genus Modiolus; species Modiolus philippinarum. The sequence continues at coordinate 79,216 of MJUU01046691.1, read as the reverse complement.
GTTCATGTTTCATTTAATAATGTATGTATAATCTTTAAACTACAAGCAATTATAATCTGATGTTCAGAAGAAATACAAATGTGACAACCAAAACAAATACAACAAAAGCAATCTTTTAAGATGCTCACAAAATGTGGTCACATTGTATCAAAGTCGACTGCAAAAATTCTGCATTTCAAGCTAGAATGTAAAAAGAATTTCAAAGGTAGGAATATTTTGGTATGACAAAAATCCAATGTTGTAGAATAAAATCTGGCCAATACACTTATAAAAGTATAAGTACATATAGCGAATTCATTGTAAAAAGATCCCTATCAATAGAAAAACATGGATGTAGCCGTATTTGACATCTAACAATAAATTCTACTCAAACCGATGGTAGAGGCCACTATAACGTATGAGCAAAGATTATTGTTGAATGCATTATGACGATTTCAAATAGAAGAACAACAATAAAAGCGTTGTTCAATATCTTGGTTTTACCATATATTTGTAAATACTTTGCCCATGTGCATTTACTGGACATCTTTTCTTTGCTTCACAAATATAACGGAATTTAAGACCAACATAAAAATAAAGAGAGAAATCAGAAACTAGGCATACGTTTTAGTATGATAGATGGTTTTAAGTCGAGAAGTACGGGATAAATATTCATAACCAAAACTTAAAACTGAGCTAAATATATAAAATTAAAAAAGAGAGAGCTTGTCTCCTTGACATTTGCCCTATTTACTTTTTTTTCAATATTTATTTGGATTGGTTGTTTAGGTGAATTTCAGTTTTGAAGAGCTGCCCTATTAGACAAACAAAACTGGATTTTTAAACTGAGTTTTTTTTTCAGATTAATACGACCCAACACAAAGCATCTAGGGGTCACCGTACGGTCTTCAACACAGTGAGAAACCTCACACCATGGTATATTTTGAATCGTATGTTTGGAAAACTAAAAAAAAAGAAAGTAAGGTCCCAAGTCTTCCTGACATTTTTACATTTTCAGTGATGGTTCTGGTTGAGTTTTTATTGTTGTTTTTTTTTGTAACATAATAGTTGTTTTCAGTCTAGGGTTTAAATTAGGTTTTTGAAATTTCATGAAATGTACACTTTGAAACTCGAAATAAAGTTTCTCATGACATCCTTCAAAGTAAGACTGCATAGCATTAATTTAAGATCAATCTTAGTGTTATAGTTAGAGTTTTATAGTTTGAGGTATAACACTTAAAAACACAATGATGCCCAGTGTCTGCTTTGAATTTTCAATTACCCTATTGTTATATTTAAAATAGCAAGGAATACAAAACGAAATGTTCATTATATTTTTGTTGCCAGCAACAAAGTTAAACGTACTATTAAAGTATCCCCAGCACCCTCTGCGACCGACATCTATATTTCAATGCAGATCATTTCTCTGTTAACATGCTGGTTAATTTCAGGTTTATTTTAAAACATCTTTTTTTAATTTACAAGTTGTACATTTTAAATACTTAAATTTCATAATTCATAAATAGCTTGTATTGTAGGTGGTATATATCTATTCATTATGTCAGGAAATCAATTTCCTATTTAGAAAGTACCGCTTTGCATTAGAAAACTGTCACAGAACGCAGAGAAGATATGTACCTTTCAGAAAATAGATTTTGTTAGAAAAAAGTTAAACAGGGGAGCAACGTTTTGATATTGAAGGGATCTAACAGTTTTTACCATATGATCATCCTGTTTTTTAATCAAAGGGAACCATCTTGCCTTTTATAAATATTTTGGTAGAACAGGAATACTATCCATGACCTAACAGTACAGCAAAAAAAAAACCTTGTCAGATGACCTTGGTTGCCCTTTTGTTGTAAAAATCAAGATTTATCTGTTATCTGTTGATTTTGTCTTCAGATCCATCAGTGTTAATTGTATTATAAAATAATAAAAAAAATAAACCTTATAATCTTGTTACATACAACGGGATGCCATCTGGTACTTCCTTATACTTCAGATTATTACACAGAACAGATGTTGAAGAACAGTAACTTTTATCAGGACAGGAATAATATCCACTAGCCAATAGTACAACAAACAAAGGAATGAGTGCTATCTTTCGCTATAAATAACTAAATAACGAAATTACTGCGAATTTACTTTCTGCATATGCGCATTTCGACAACTTATCTCTCATCAGTGCAGATAAAATCTAAACGTTTGGAAGACCATAAACTCAAAGATGTTCATAACTGATAGAGAACCAATAACCAAAGTGATCTAAATGTTAAGCCAAAATCAGCTAAGGACAGAGTTTGATTTAGGGAGATACTCCTTAGTTTTCTATAAAATTTACAAAATTTTAGATATTATAAGGTTTCAAAAATAATCGGCTTTCGGGTCAGCACCGAAGTACTGACTACTGGGCTGGTGAATACCCTCGGGGACTAACAGTCCACCAGCAGTGGCATCCACCCAGTGGTAACAAATAATTAAATACCGAAATTACTGTGAATTTTCTTTTTGCATATGCGCATTTCGACAACTTATGTCTGATCAGTGCAGATTAAATCTAAACGTTTGGAAGACCATAAACTCAAAGATGTATATAACTGATAGAGAACAAATAACCAAAGTGATCTAAATGTAAAGCCAAAATCAGCTAAGGACAGAGTTTTGCTTGAGGGAGATACTCCTTAGTTTGCAATAAAATTTACAAAAGTTTAGATATTATAAGGTTTCAAAAATAATCGGCTTTCGGGTCAGCACCAAAGTACTGACTACTGGGCTGGTGAATACCCTCGGGGACTAACAGTCCACCAGCAGTTGCATCCACCCAGTGGTAACAAATAATTAAATACCGAAATTACTGTAAATTTATTTTCTGCATATGCGCATTTCGACAACTTTTGTCTCATCAGTGCAGATAAAATCTAAACGTTTGGAAGACCATAAACTCAAAGATGTTTATAACTGATAGGGAACAAATAACCAAAGTGATCTAAATGTAAAGCAAAAATCAGCTAAGGACAGAGCTTTGCTTGAGGGAGATACTCCTTAGTTTTCAAATAAAATATGAAATAAATATGTTGATAGACTTGGAATGATATTCCTTATTCAAAATGAATGAACCCTGTCTGTTTGCGTAAAGATATTTAAAAAAAATATGTAGATGTTGAGATAAAGATTACTTGAGAGCTTGAATATCTAAGATTGATTTGCGAATGTTCATTCTTATATAGTTCTCGCCTTAATATAGCTGGAGAACCACTGAAGTTGGCGTATAGCATCAATGTGTCAATCAATCAATCAATTAAATACAGGATTTTATAAAATCCAAAGAATCATTCTAAGAACCTATGTTAGTTTAGAATTAAATGCTAAAAAAACAACAAAAACAAAAACAAACAAAAGCCGGGTTTGGCTTTACATGAGACCTACACTATCACTGTAAAAGGTAGAAAACTCTATACATTCTGAGAAACGTTAAGGGAACCACAAAGCACGGCAAGTGCTTTGCATATCGGAATGGAATATGTTATTCATTTAATATATTTCGATCAGTGTAAAAACAGTGTTATCTCCCATACCTTAGGTGTATGATAGCTTTATTTTCAAAACGAGCAAATAGTGATCAATTTACATTGTTCCAACAAATAATGAATTATTCCCTTCAATCATTTTGAGTCAATAGGGGCAATAGTTTAAAAGAATGGTTCAAAATTACAATTAGAAAAAAAAATTATGCGGGTAGTTTTTTTATGTTTTCGTTTTTGTTTCGTTTGTTTGATTCTTTTCGTCTTTTATTTATTTATTTATTTTTGGTTGATTTCTTTTTTATCAGGTGAGGGTTGTTAGTGTTTTTTGTTTCATTAAATTTAATCTAATGACAATATAAAGTATACATTGAGTTTGTTTCAGTCCTTGGTAGAGTGCATAATAGATTTTATCCAGTGCATTTGTGCTGCATAAGATCTAGTAAAATGATTTTAAATGTTAGTTCAAACTAATTTGTAGATTAAAGTCGAGAAGAGATAAGAACACACAAAGATAAAAACTAGCAGCTATAATACACATTGTAATTCAGATTTTCATAAAAATGAGTCTTATTTTGAACAACTGAGCACAAAGGTGCCTATTTAATAAGCCATGAAGATATGGAGTAAAAGCAAATGAGACAAAATCTCCACAAATACATGGAAAAAACAAGCAATGGAACAACGCTTTTATTGTTGTTCTTCATCTTGATGTCACCATGAGGCCTCCAACAATGAGCTATGCTCATACTTCATAGTAAGTTCAAGACGGCCGCTAGCACCGGTTTGAGCAGAATACATTGCTGGATGTCGAGCAACGCTACATCCATGTTTATCATGTCATGGATGCCGGATCAACAACAAACATAAAATCAATTGGCAATGTATTCATCCTTTGCCCGACAAAAAGACCAATAGAAGACAAACACAACGTCTAGACAACCACAGGGCACTCATCGAGTCAATAGTAAGAAAACTTGGCATAATAAAATTATGAGATGTGGGCACAATATTCAGGTGGTCAGAATAATAATTTTGAAACACAGAAAATAAAATGCCAAAATCTGAGACTTTTAGGTATTACTATGATTTTAAACTCGACAAGAGCAAGGGACTGTAAATCGCTAAAATAACCTTTTTGTACACTTGTTTGCAGCTAATCAAAATATTAATAATAATTGAGAAATGATGTTTTCATCTGTCCAGAATTATATTCATATTTTTTGCGGCCTTAGTTGACACACAAGATAGGGACAAAACTGCTAAGGCTGAAGGAAAATGATAACAAAAAATAAAAAAAAACTTCCAATGCAAAATGATCTTTATTATACTTTGCTTAACATACACGCATGTACATCATTTTCTGAAATCATTTTGTTTTGCTGAATACTTTTCCCAATTTATCGTACTTTTTACGTATTCGACACACAAATAACATGTCATGGAAAATGTATTTAAGCTATAAACAGATTAAACAGATTAAGCAATCGAGGTCAAAAAAAAAAAGAAAAAAAAAGAAAAAAAAAAAAAGAAACGCCAGTTGAATTAAATAAATGCTTGCGTTATTTTCCAACAAATTTTGTTTTATTGTAAATTAAATCTGCTAACTTTTCTTATATTGTAAATGTAACAGAAAGTGAATTAAAACATAAAAACAAATTTCACTAAAATAAAAAAAATACTCGACTACCATTGGCAAAAGCACATTCACTAAATGTGATTCAACATCTTACGAACAAGTCAAAACCGGCACTTTCTATCTTTTTTAGTGATACGTTCCAGAGATCACACGTCTTATTGACCGTAAATGCATTACAGGTCTGCTAGTTGTGGCAGTGCGCAGCACACTGTATAACTGATAGATATTCAAGAGAGTAAATCACACATCCATCTACTATCTCCCTGTTCTGTTCCAAGCAATACCGTCCTGCAACATAAAACAAAGTAAAATATCTTAAAAGCGGAACATATCACATTTAAACTTAAATAATTGTGATCTAACAAAAATAATGTTGAAAACAACTTCGAATCATATATTTCATACCGAAATATTACATACCAATATAGGAAAGTAAAAGTGAATTAAGTTTCTGCAGTTGGCCTTTTGACAACTTATGCCCCTGCAGTGCAGATAGAATCAAACCATTTGTTTACAGTTCAACGCAAGCATTCCCATCCTCACAACGTACAATATTTTGAAGAAACCAATTATTCAATTCTTACAGTGATGATTCGTACTTTACATCATTTTTTTTCAATATGAAGATATGGTTATTACGTTCCCAACTCTTGTTTGAACCATAACAGCATAAACTTACAATATCTTTTTTTTAATATCTTGAAACAAAGGTATTTTTTGGTCTAGTCTTCAAAACGACAAACACTATACTTTTCAATAAATTCATTTTTTAATGTAGAATTTCAAAACAAAAAGCGAAAAAAAAAATCAGGAAAATTACCAAAACCGGATTCAAATATTTTCGAAATATACAGAAATATTTGATCTAACAGAAAAGTGTGGTTGCTAGGTAGAATTATAGGGGTAAACCTGGGTAACCCTAAAAATTTCCACTTGTTTTTTTTTTAATAATTACCGTATTTTAAGTATAAATGTTTATGTAAACTTTAAACAATTTTTAGGAATTTTTACCTTTCTGATTTCTTTTTAGAGGTTAACAAAGATATCCTCATATTTTTTGGTCCGTTCAGGACTTGAGTTTGTTTTATATATATATATATATATATATATATATATACGCATTAAGTAAAATCTTATTTAATATGAAAATGATAAAATACAAAATTCTTTAGTTTCAACAAGTATGAAAGTAAGCATGTAAACTTTGATAGCTTTAGCTAAAATACAAGGGTAGTCTTAACACTACATGCAAACAATTTTATTCAAATTGGATCAGCATTGAACACATCGTGTAAAAAATGTGTCTTTTACAATTTTCACCAAAAACTGAGAATAGAAAGAGAATGGTTATATGTACAACATAATAATTTTCACATTTTTTTGGTTAATATGTGTTTGCTGTGTGAAAAAATATTACGATTTCGAAATTTTAATTACACCTACCTTATTGGGACCCTTTGTTTATTAAGAATAAAGATAGAGAAAAACAGAGTTAACTCCTCATACTCAAGTTCTACCCTCTTAAAGAAATTGGTTTCTGAGACTTGCTTGAAACATACCAAAATTCAAATCAACTATTTTTTTAAATCCAATATGTAAAAAAAAATTGTACTAATTAAAACAAATTCTTAAAGTTTTGTTGCTTTGTAGATTACAAAGAAAAAAAAAAAAACAAAAAAAACCAAAAAAAACAAAATCCCCCAAAAATCAAACAAATAAATGAAAATAATAATAAAATAAATAAAAAAGGTACATAAATGAAATACAAAAATACCGATGTTGCATAAAAAACAGTAAATTTCGTCATGCTGTACACGTGTTTCAAGGGGTAACCTCTCATCAGCAGCATTAATATCAAATAATATGGAAAGCCATAATCAAAAAGTTGTCAGAAAAGAAGTACTCATTACAATAAGTAACAGGGTCTTTTAGACTTTCAGTGTATTTACCAAAATTCGAATCACATTTCAGAATTCTTGGTATTAGTAATTTTTTCAAAACACTTGCCAAAGATTTTCTATAAAAAATGGAATTTTGATAATTAGGTTGTGTGTTAAACTTGACAATCGTACTCTTATTAAAACAATACCATACCATAACATTAAATTTAATAATTGCGTACCTTTTCATTTAAGACAATGAAAGCTGTATATAGAATGTTATTATTAATGCTACTTCAGCCAATACAAGAAATAATGCATTTAATCCATGGCCTTATTGTCATTCTGGGAATACTGACATCGAAGGAGAAAAGTCGTCCTCAAATTTAAGCCCCGCTTTGATTTATTGTTTCTTTGATTCTATTTTTTCTGTGCATTTTCTGTAATCGAAATTTATCATTTTACCATCAATTACAGATGAGGTATTATTCACCCGACTATTGGTGTACAAAGATTGTAATCCGGCACTTCAAGTAGTTCTTCATTCCCAAATCCACTACAAGATATACCGCTGACTTGTTGTCGCTTTCGAAGGAAGTCTTTCAATTCAGTAGTTTTACAATTACAGTCCACTGGATTATTAGAAAAATCTCTTAAATAAGAAAATATGTATCATCAGTTTTAAGTATAAAAAAAAAAGGAATATCCCTATGGCACAAGTAAAAAACTTCTACCTTCTCAATAACATTTGTAATAAACAGGTTGGGGAAAACCCCAATTGGGGTATTATACCCCAATTGAGGTATAGTATCCCAATTGGGGTATATGGTTATACCCCAATGGGGTATCTGATCAGTTTTACATAGATTTTTTTCTCAATTCAATTGTGTCATCAAATGACATATCGCCATCTACTTGATGATGCTGCATTTTACCAGCAGCGGAATTTTAAGGACGTAAAATCATATTTTTGATTCTGTCAAAATCAAAGATCATTGCAATTGTAACTGGGTACAATATCAAGGCAAGAGAAACGGAGAGTGTGTGAAAATATAATCTAGTTTAACTGAAGTTTAGTTTGTAAAAATTAGCAAAGATATTGAAGTTTCAAACACTATTGTTACAGACTACTTTCAGAGTATTTTTTTTTTAAGAAATGGAAAAAGAGAGAACACTCTGAAAGAAATCAAATGACATGTTTATTTGAATATTTCTCCTTTCTTCATTTTTTTTTTTGATAATCACAAAAAAAAATATTCTCCTAAATCTATCACAGTTTGCTTTATTAGAATGTAGGAAGAGTTTTCTTTTTGATAAGCAGCAAAAAACGATTGTTAGCTCCTCAAATCGTATGTTATCTCTAAACCAGAGTCACTGGTTTGTAAAATAATAAATCGATCTGCAGAAAATTTGCATTATCCTTTTGACAACAGAAGTATATCATCCCAAAGCTCTTATCCTACAGATTTATAATTATTATGTATGATGATGCGCTATTCAACCCATAAAATATAATTAACAAATAACTGGTAATATACCTCCAACTGGGGTATAACCATATACCCCAATTGGAATATTAAAACTCAATGGGGGTATAGTACCCCATTTGGGGTTTTCCCGAACCTGATAAAGTATCAACGATTATCACTAACAGATATGTTTTGATTTAGTTCTTATTACGATCTTGACTGGTTGAGAACAGTTTTGTTAAGGAGGTTTGCTCCTCAAATTTTGGGATTTCTTTCAGATTTTTGAATCCTCGGGTTTTATCCATTTAAAAGCATTATAAGTTTTTGCCCATTGAGCCCCTAATTTTTTCCCTTAATTTCATTTTATACATCTTTGTGAGCATTCTGTAAAAATTTCATTGAATTCTATTTATTCTGTCACATTCATTCATAGTCAAACCTGGCTAATGTTAAACCTATGAAAAATCAGAGGAGTTCTGTTTCCCGCCAAGTATTAAATAACTTAAATCTCAAAAACGAGATCATCAACCTATCAATTTTTTTCACTTAAATTACTTCTTTTTTAATTTTCTAACTAGAAATCATGTTTATTTGAAATCTATTCATTTTCAAATGGAGTAGCAAACCCCCTTAAGACAGTTTGAGATTTTAAGTTGGTTTTCAAGATAATCGTTTTCAAGGATGATCAATACGTGTCAAGATAGTTTAAGGTTAAACAATAATCACTTGTTAACTATATAAAAGATCACAATTTGATCTTGTCTGATCTGGACAAACTAAAGACATCTTGATCGGCCTTGAACGCAGCTTTCTTCTTGATCTTGATTAACGGAGCAGGTCTTGGTCGTCTTTAAAAGCAATTATCTTGAAATACAACTGAATATCTGGCAAAGTCATAACTTCATTGTGTTAAGCTATTTAAGATCGTGATACGACCAAAACGGCCAAACAAGATAATAATATATCACCTTGTGTGTGTCATTCCAGAGAATACTCTTGATAGTGTCCAAGTAAACTTATAACTACTGCATTTGTCAAGACTTTTTTTGTTCAGATTCAACAAAGACAGTTCGGAACTTAGATTAACATGAGACCCTTTGGGAGTCAATTTCTGTTGAATTGCTACCAAACACTACTGCATTTTGAGGGGAGATTTGGCGCGCCATGAAACCGGTATTATCCACCATTTCTTACCAAGTCAAAACCATTGCATTCTACAATTTTCCATTGAATTTACACCTGCTTTTGTTTTTTGTTTTTTTTGTTTTTTTTCTGTTTTTTTTTTTTTGTTTATTTTTTTATGCTTCTTGGACTTTTGCTCTAGACACTTCTGTTTGGTAATTTTGCAATTACTCTCATCTACCTTCTAATAAACTTTGTTTATGAAAAAATTTAGTCAATATATTTTACATCGTTTGAAGATTTGTCAATTCCTCAAGTGTATCAGACTTAATTTCAGTCAATCGATTTCTTCTTATTTTTCTGAAAGAAAATAGGTTTTTTATCATGCTAATACGCATTGTATATCTTATATGCGATTTTGGCTCATCATGAACTGCTTTATCGTCAGTAAATACTCTGTTCAATTTAAACTTGTCACAGTCTCCGGGAAAGACAAATTCGATTTTGTCTTTGGCTTAGTTGTAATAGTTGATAATTGAAAAAGCGGACAAAAATACGAAATGTTGCAAACAAGGAAAAGTGACAGATTTCGACAGTATGCTCAACGTGATAATTTGTCAGCATTTCGCTGGCAATGAACAAAGAAATATTTGGTTTGTAAACACATATTTCAATTGACCGTTTTCCTTTTGCATTTTCCCTAAAAGAATGTCTTGACATTGATTTTGTCTGTAAACACATATTTCAATTGACCGTTTTCCTTTTGCATTTTCCCTAAAAGAATGTCTTGACATTGATTTTGTCTGTTCAAGTTAAATTCACAATATCCACAATAAATGGCATAAGATACAGTGAAGTAGTAAATAAAAAAAGGTCGCCTGATCCTGTACCACTTTGCCGGTTTGTACGTAAAATTCGGATCCTCCATTATGCAAACTAAGCCACATCATGATTGCATGATCATATATCTGCTCGCTAGTTTTTATAAGAAATATACACCACTCCTACCCTTGTAGACTGGAGTAGACTCTATTCACTTTCATTTATTCACCTATAGTTTTATGAATAAGAGGGATTTCTTGAGATACCCATACAGCCATCCTACCGAAATGGTCTACCTCGCTCAAGACCGTATGAGTATGGTCGGATCATACGCGTACGGTCCGACCATACGAGTACACGCACATAGTCAGAAACGAACGTGTATGGTCTTGGACATATGGTTTATATTTTTATGCATAACTTTTAAAGATGATAATATTGCATGTGCATTTTTTTTTATCAGATACCAACGAGGTTTCCTTTTATATAATATTTCCAAATTGAAGTTGAAAATAGATTTTCATTAAGGATGACACTTAGTACATTTGTAATGTAGGCGAATGTGAAATAAAATATAAATGCGTTGACAAGAAAAAAAAGTAAGACTATGAAAATTAAATAGATTAGCAATTTTACCAAGTCGAAGTAAAGTATGTCTACTAGGAGAAATATTTTTATCCCCGGCTATTCATGTAACCGGGGTTGCGATTTACTGGCCGCGCGTCTTTACAAAACCAATTTACTCAGGTGTTGCTAATTCATATCCCTGGACGTTGGTAACCATCAAATGGTGACAATCCAGCGCGTTTTCACGCTTTTTGTCGCCATCTTATAACTCAAAATGCATTGCGTCTGTGAAAAATGAAGAAATACATGCACTTTTTGAAAAGAAACATGATATGAAAACGCAAAACATGACCTTTCAATAATAGGCAGACGCAAAATATGCTTACTGAACAAATGTAAAAAAAAATCGTTTAGCACTACTGGTCCGAGAATAGTTCTCACCGGCAAGTAGATCTCGCCACCCGATTTTTGAACGTTTACTGTGAAAAAACTAAGATAGAAAAATCAAAAATGAAATGTGTTCTTAAAAGAGGAGAAAATTATCTTTAAAATGAGCCGTTCCACGATTTTGATGAAAAAAAAAAAAAAAAAATGACAGGCAAGTTGGCGAGGATTGCTTTTGAAGAAAAAATGGCGATAACTACTCGAGGACCAGTATATCTGGCGACAGTTTAGTCGGTTCAGTGCTGGAATTTCTTCAAAAATATGTATAAGTTGAAGAAAAGAATTGTTATTTTTGATTGAAATTAATTCAAATTAAATTTAAACACACACACACACACACACACACACACACACTCCTTGCTTCATATTATATAAAATATGCACAAAGTATTTCTGTTTTCGTTCATAAGATTACTTATTATAAAACGTTTAGGAAAAATATCATACTCACAAAAAATGTAGTTTACGTAGAGGAGCAAATGTTCCTGTGGATATTTTTGCAATATAATTCGTCTCCAAATATCTGCGAGAAAGCGAAATTTTATACATATTATTTTTTTCTTTTAGCTATATTACAAACTTTTGCAAGCTTTTCGAATTAAAAGTTGAACATAGTTATATACATTTAAAATTGTATTGTATTTGATGAAAAAGTTTGACCTGCTAGTTTTGGCATCAGTTTCACATGTTCTGCTTTGTGCTTATATTCTCTGTATTTGTTTTCCATTTCCCCAGTTATATATTGAACTATATTAACTTGTGTTAAATTTATCAAACATAAAAAAAAACAATACTAGTTACCAGTTCTTCAACGTAAACTGTTTTTTGGTAGTTTAGGTTCCTTTTGTTCTTCCAAACTTCATAATGTTTTGGTTTGAATTGCACTGATGAGAGATAAGTTGTCGGAGTGCGCTTATGCAAGAAATAAATGAACAGTGACTTCTGTATCTTGTTATTTATAAGGAAATAGTTGTAAGAGAATATCTCAGAGATCTTATTCTTCATTTTCTTTTTTGCCAAAATGTGTCTGCCTGTCTTTATCTTATTTTTCAATAGTGTAGGATTTTTTTATCGTTACATCTTTTCGGTTTTCATAACCTCAAAATTAATGAAATGATAAACTTACAAATTCTCCAAGTTATGCAGAACATCGAAAGCGTCATGAGTAATTACTGAAATTCGGTTTGAGTATGCAGACCTGTACAGGTGTAAATTGAAAAACAAAAAACGCATAACAAATTTCACATCTGATTCAATAAACTGAATAGATATATATAAAACGTATTGGCTTGAAAATTATGTTGAATCAAGAAATTAGATACAGAAATAAACAAATATGATAGCGTATTTATTACACACTCAACAGAAAAGGATATTTTTGATGTCAGGAACTTACGAATCAAACGAGAACTTAAGTCATCGACTTTAAAGAATGATGAAATTTTCTTCCACCTACTATATTTCACTTTCAGAAACTATCAAATATCCTTATTTTATAAAGCAGCTTTATGGATTGCAGATGTTTTATTTTACATATTTAATAAAATGGCCCTTTTGCTAAAATGTGCAAACTGAGTGATTTTGGATTGGTGTACTCAAAATAATCCATGCTCATTTTCCAAAAGATAAAATGAGCGATAAAGTGAGTTTTCAACATTTGTCCAAACATGATTGGCTATGCAAAGACGACTCTTATTACTGTATTCAAACATTAACCGTGGTATGAAAATTTAAGTGAATCTTGAGTGAATAGAACAACTTATTTCAGTTATGCGTCATCAAAATCTTCGAATAATAACAAATGTATGCAAATTCGAAAGAAAATATATAGGGCAGCATAAAATGAGACAGCAATCAAAAAAAAAAAACAAAAACAAAAACAAAAACAAAAACAAAAACAAAAAACAACAAAAACAGGGAAGGAAGTAAAACAAGAGGAAAACAAATAAAACACTGTCTTGTTAACAACACAAGGAATAATGCAAAGCCAACATGCTTAGACCAACATCGGATGCCTTAAATATGTTGACCTGATGATCTGCTGCAAAGCATCAAAATTCCAAAACTATATTGATTGATGTTAAAATCTGGCGTGATTCGAGTTGATAGCAATGCCTTTGCATTCTAAAAGGTGATACGCCTTTTCTGAGATTCCTTAGCTAAATATTGATTTGGTTAAAAATATAATTTTTTAATGGTACAAAACTTTTTTCTCTATTAGATATCCTTTTGTTATTGTGGTTCTTAGAAAAATTATAACGAAGCAAACCGAACAAATACAAAGTGATATATCATCAACTGATCCCATGAAACAAAGTTGACGATCCGACAAAAATAGCTAAAGTTCAACTAATACGAAATTGTGATTATCACGAAATATTCATCAAGTAAGCGTAAGTTCATAACGCATGAATTCGCGGAAATCATGAGAAAGTCATAGGGTTTTCTTTTGATCATAAAATGAATATACAAGATAACTATAATTTCGGATTAGATATGTTTTTTATAGAAAAAGTTTTAAAAATCTAACTAGGTTTGCGACGCAATTGTACTACGGAATATTTTATCACGTCAATACGCCAGGACGAGTTTACAAAATAACGATGTTGTGTTTTTACTTCATACAGCGACTTGAAATCTTTTATTTCACCTGTGATAATATGATAGTTAACTGAGAATATTTGTTAAATCAACGTTATCTTTATAACGAATCTTCCGCAACAACTTTTGTATATTCCATAATTTATCCATTGTGTCAAAATGACATTTATAAGCTATTTGTTTATTTGTTAGTACATATGCACATATAAAGTTTGACTTCTCTACGTACAGTCTTTTGAGGTTTGTAAGGTTCGAAAATACACCACTCTGTAGTCGGGTCAATCTGTTGATTGGTAAATACCTACAAATACAACAAAAACGCAAAAAACATAGTCTACATACCCTCATTTGTATTCGAACGAATCATTGTCCTTATTCATGTTACATAGATCAGGGTAAATGGTTATTGATCATGAGCATAAGAAAAATGAGTATTTTAATATTCATTACAGAGATATAGTTGAATAAGCCATGTTTGAAAGTGTTTACATAACAAAGGGCTATATACAGTGAGAAAATGGATTAAAAATCGTTATTGATTAACTTGTGAATTATTGACTTTTTACAATATCACAGCACTGACTCGGCCAACACAGAAAGTGAGCCAATATTGCTTTTCGTTGTATTGACCTTGTTTCGATACGTTACATTTTAACCCTTTCGGAACGTCTCGTAAGTTTCCATTAAAGGTGATGTAAAATTCCGAGAAAATAAATAAATGATCCTCTGATGATTTAGAAACATGGAGATGTCGAAACCATGACTGTTTTGGCTTTAGCCTGATTTGAAAATATAGCAGTTTTAACATTAACAGTTGTTGATTTTACTTGAAAAAGGAAGATAGTCAATCACTTGTATTTAAGTGCATTGGAAGACTGCTATATCGGTATAAATACTTGTGTCTTGTGGACATTCTATAAAGAGAACCCAACACGTTTCAAATTATACATGTTTTTATTCAATGATAAATACCGGAGTTTTGAGGCTAAAAGTCGTGGAAGTGTTCATGGGTTGATGGATTGAGAAACATGGAGATGTCGAAACCATTACTGTTGTGGCTTTAGCCTGAGTGGAAAATATGGCAGTTTCAACATTTACAGTTGTTGTTTTTATTTGAAAAAGGAAGATAGTCAGTCACTTGTACTTATATCAGTATAAATTCTTGTGACTTGTGAAAATTCTATTCAGGGAACCAAACACATTTCAAATTATACATGTTTTTTTTTCAATGATAAATACCGGAGTTTCGAGGCTAAACATTGTGGAAGTGTTCATGGGTTGATCTAAAATTAAACATTTAAACACTGGACCTATGTCAGAGGCCAACAGCTGATTTACATCCTTGAAAATGTATATTAATGAATAAAATTCTGGAGATCAGGAGGTGTACGTAAGGGCAGCTCTGAACTGATACCAGGTTGTAATGATTAAACCGACAGTTTTTTGTAAAACAGGCAGGGGGAAAAGATCTAGTGTGCTCTAGAAGGGGGAGGCTGACTGTACATATAAACCTGCTTTGGTTGAATACATGTAGTCTATGTTTGAAGATGTAATCGCTACAGTACATTCTCTTTAGATTTGTAATTGGCAATATTTTCTTCATTAAATATTAATCACTGTCACAGTTTTGCTTGTAGTATTCGGTGATATACGTTGTCTTTACTGTCATCAAAATCCCATACACATTTTAATTTCATTACTGTCATCTGACTGTGATAAGACACTTGTGACGGCGCCTCATTACTCTGCGACCAGTCGTCAAGATTTATTAGTATGTATCAACATTATCGTATCGTCCAAACTCTAATACGTTACGTGCAATTTGTAGTGATAAACATTTCATCTATTTTGATTTGTATGTATAAACAATTGCATATAAATAAGTGGTCAGTTTTAAGAATGTCAAAAATGAAATGCACACCTTAAAATTACAGTATGAATCATCACACTAGCATATATGTTGTGATCTTGTTTGGCCAATTTGATCTTATCACGACCTTGACAGGCTTTACACAATTGTGTTAAGACAGTGTAAAAAATGAAATGAGCACCTAAAAATTAAAGTATGAACCCATCATACTAGCATATATGTTATGATCTTGTTTGGCCAATTTGATCTTATCACGACCTTGACAGGCTTAACACAATTGTGTTAAGACAGTGTAAGATTTTAAGTTGGGTTTCAAGATAATTAATTCCAACGACCATCAATAGGTGTTAAGTTAGTTTAAGATCAAATAAGATCAACTTGTCAATTGCGTTCAGGAACGATCAAGACGAGTTAAGTTTGTTAAGATCAAACAAGATCTCGATTTGATCGTGTTTGATGGGTATAGACTTAACACATCTTAATTGCCATTGAAAGCAGTTATCTTTTTTGATCTTGATAAACTGAACAGGTCTTTATCGTCCCTGAACGCAATTATCTTGAAACACGATTAAATATCTTACTTTGTCTTAACAAAACTGCGTTAAGCCTTACAAGATAGTGATACGATCAAAATGGCCAAACAAGATCATAACATATCTGCTAGTGTCAGAAAAAGGGAATCAATGACCGACTTCATTAAAGTTCAATATTGAGAAATGAAAAACAAAAACTACCTATTAAGAAAGATCATATGCTATATCAGCATGATCAGATATACCATAACGATCGGGGAGGCAAAAAAAATGTATTTGAGTATTTTAGGAAATAGAAGATATGGATGTATCAATTTGTCATATTCTGATATAGTACATGCTGTTTTATGATTAGTCTGTGCAAGTTAATTGCATCATTGTTTATTCATATGTATATGATAGATGTTTGTGTTTATTGTAAGTTATGAATACATCGTGTCAGCAGAAAAATATGATAATACCAATTATATTTATAATAAGATACTATTTATCAAACTTAATTACGACTTTTTAATGCAATTTTGATATTTTGTACATTTTTTTTCAGTTACAATCGTTCATTATAAACGAGCGCCTAAATAAACTATTCACAAGCCTTGCAAATCCGAAAGTCCTGTGAAAATCCCAAGCAGGTCCGAATCTTCAAGTCTATTTTAGTAAGTACTCTGTTGTAATAACATAATTGTTAACAGCTTCATTCTGCATCAAGCTTAAAGAGTTATACTATGCCCTTACATCCTAAATACTAGGAAAATTGTATTTTTCATAAAGTAGAAATAACCATAACTGATTAATGAACACATTTTTTACTGATCTTGGGGAAAAAAGTGCAAAGTATATGCAGTAGTATATTTATATGTAGATTTTTCAATGATTATCCGAAATTGGACCAGTGTACCTTAAAAATATGTCTCTTCGCGGATCCTAAGAAGAAACAGATATGTAAACTGAAGGGACAAAATTTGTCAAAATGGCTATATCCAGAAACTACATTCGCTATATCTTCGGTATTTTGTTACATATTACCACTACATGCACTAGGTAGATTCCTTTGCTGGTTGACTTGAAGTTCCCGATGATATTCACAATCCCAGAAGCTAGTACTTCGGTTGTCTCACCAAAAACAGAAACTTGTAATTATAAGAAATTCAAGAAAAAAAAATTGAAAAAAGGAGTACTTTCCTCTTGCAAAGCTCTGTCGTTGGCTTTTTTGGGGTTTTTTCTTGGATAATATTGGTAATTATTTCTAAATCAGCTTTTACACATTATTTGGAGCATGAATTTCAAAATATTTTGATTGTACCTGTACTGAAGAGACATGTGTTGTTCTTTTGGATACATGCAGAAAATATATTCACAGTTACTTCGGTATTTTGTTATTAAAGGGAGATTCTTTAAGTGCTTAAATCATAGGTTCTGACAGTAAAATTACTTGCATCCAAGACAATTCACTAAGCATTCACCAATTATAATCCTTTAATATTGCAATAGCCTTCCATTAGCTTTTACTAAATCATGTCATTATTTCCCTAAAGACCTAAAGAGTCCTTTCATGTTTTAGAATGCAGTTGAATTACTTGCTGTAATTGTCCTGGGTTAATGCTGCAAGTATATTTCAAACAAAAAATATTTGACTTAAAAAAAAAAATCACTTACAAATTGAACAAATTTGGGCAGTTTCAGAAATGTCCCTTTCTCGATAGACGATATCTGATTATCGTAGAGCATCCTAAAAATAATTTTACATTATTTCAGTTTACAGAAAAAATCGGAATTTCAAACTAAAACTACCATACCAGTCATTATCTAGACATTTCAAGTGACATAAATCTTGTATATTGTCTTCCTTTAGACTGAAAACATAAAGGATTAGTTGGTATGATAAGAATACATCGGCAAACGAATACCGAAGCAAGAACGAGGAAAGAGGGCATTCTAAAATCATTAATCCAAAATCAGTGCAATTCATAGCAACACGAATTAAGACAGTATGACAAAGACCATACACATAAAAAAATGAACAAGAAGCTACAGAACTTAAGCACTAGCAGTTCGAACCCCTATAAAATCTTAAGTATCATCAGGTGCTCCGGAAGGGGAAGCATGATCTGCTCCACGCATGACACTCGTCTGTTTATTATAAGAAATAATGAATACTATAAACAGATGAGAAATATTCTGTATCGATATTAATGTTACTCAAATGGTAAAATAATCTACAAAACTTGCTCGAGCGCGCATGCGTCGAAAAGCCCAGCTTAAACAGATTTAGACTTTGGTTGTCATAAGACAGAAAAAATATATCGTGGAACAAATGGCTATACAAAAGCAAAATACATTGAAATATATAAACTAAGAAACTATACAAAAACATTGAATCAGATTCCGGTTTCTTTGCAAATATAAATATATTAAACGTTTAACAGTTTTCGGACCGTCTTGAATCTAGTAAGAGGTTTTAACGAGCAAAGGTCATTATTGAAGGCCTCATGGTGACTTATTGATTAAGAACAGCTATGGAAACGTTGTTCTATTGAATTTTAGCATGTTTTTGAAGAGAATTTGTCTAAAATGCATAAACTTTATACTTTTTCATTATTTTTAAAAAAGGTAACAGGGATGCTATTAGACATTGTTAACATGACTGAAATGGACCTGTCACTCCGCAGACAAACCTTACAAAAATTTGGAGCTGAATAGTTCCATTCAATTTTCCAGTATTGACAAACGTTAAACTAAGTTTCTCGAAGAATTCCTTAATTTTTAAAGATATTAGAAAGCAATTAGCAGGTTGTGTTCATGTTTTCTATTTCATGGCAAGTGTTAAAGACAGATGATCAGTTTGGAAAAGGTCACAGAACATCATATGATAGGCACCAAGTGACAGAATAAACGTAACGCATTTTATCTTATCTTAAAGGTTAACTTATGTCTTTTTTTCCAATTATCACGCAAAATGTTTTCATTTTTGTCATATTTGTTGAAATTTGCATAAGGGGAAATGCCATTTTCGATCGTATGTTAAATATATGATTGTAATTATTGTCCCAGAAAGCCTTTACGATCGAACTTTTCTGTATAGCATATTTTGAATAATATTGTGTATTGTGGTTGTCTACAAAACAAATGAACATAGACGTTTTAACCAAACGAGCAATTTAAAAGAACAAACAAACAACAATAACAACAAAAGAAGAAAACAAATAAACAAACAAACAAACAAACAACCCAAAACAAAACCACACACACACACACACACACACACAAACCTACAACATGGTGAAATAGACGTTTTCATCAAACAAACTCGCCATTTAAATGATGAGATGTTTTTAAGCTTTATAAATGTTGAAAGCACTAATATTATTTGACTCCTTACAGATAATTTGAGACTTGTGACAGATGTAAAAATGCTACAGTAAGCTCTTTACAATTTAAACAGAAATGACGGCTGGTTCCTTTACAGACATTTCCGAACCTGTGACGTATGCAAAACAAATGACTGACTAAAAACTCTGATCTAGATGGTGTATTATACAATTATTTGATTGCGTTATATGGCATATGTGTATAATGTATGATTTTTTGAAAGGGTCTTTCCATTTTAACTAAACACATTCTAAATTTCTCAAATCAGTATTGCATGGGCACGGGTAAAGTATTCCGGTATATCCATGAAATCATTATGCTAAACTCCTCATAGGAAGGGATCTTGATGGAAGCTGTATACTGAGGGTACATTATTTAAATTGTCAGTTGGTAATGGGTCTGGAGCTGGCATGTCAGTTAACTGCTAGTAGTCTCTTGTGATTTGATGTTTATGTCCGTATATTTAGTTCTTTCAGTTTCATTTTTCACAGTTGACTCAGTCCTGTTGCAAACTTAATTTTACTGTTGTTAAGATTGTTTTTTGATTTATCACATTGGCTATAGGGGGAAGGTTTGGGCCCAATAAAACTAGTTTAACCCCGCCGCAGCAGGTTTGTGCCTGTCCTAAGTCAAGAAATTTATTAAGCCTTTGTGTGTCTTGTCTGTTTTCTTGTCAGTTCACTTTATGTCTATCGGAGTCTAGGAAGATGCTTATTTCGCTGAACTTGATTACTTTTTATTTAGGGGCCGACTCCGACCTACCGTTGGGTGTGGGGTTTCCTCACCGTTCATCTTATGGTGGCTTTGAGTTGTTATTGCTCCCCTTAGGGTCGTTGTCTCTTTGACACATTCCCCGTTTCCCTTCTTTTTCTTATGTATGCATATATCAATTTCAGTTATGGTGTACTTGTTTTTGAGAGAATGTCTTAAATTGTTTTAATGTTGTGATTGTCTTCTAATAATCTTTTTGTAGGGCAATGGTAACAGAGATTGTAAGAACACTTTAAGTTAATATTTGTTGACGATCTCGAATCCATGGATCAAAGGGCAACAAAGCACGGATGTAGCGTAGCTCGACTGTTAGCAATGGGCTCGCTAAAATTGGTGCCAAGAGCCGTCTCGAACTTGCTATGATGTATGAGTAAGTCTCACTGTTGAAGGTCTCATTGTGACTTCAAGATGAAGAACAACAATAAAAGCTTTGTTCAATTGCTTAGTTTTACCTCGTATTCATGGAGACTTTGCCTCATTTGCATTTACTCCATATCATTTCATTGTTAATAACAAGATTTATATATAGTATAAGACCAAGATTAAATGGTCCTTAAAACAGATTAGCGTAGTATGAAATCATTTAAGTATGGTTTAATCAGATAACTCAAATGAGCATTGTGTTTAGAACAGATAAAACAAAGTAGGCATGGTGCTTCCAACAAATGGAATAAGGTGGAATCCGGTAAGTATGGTACTTCAAACAGATAAAATGACGTAGTTGTCGTGTTTAAAATTGATTTAATCAGGAAGCTTTGGTGTTTTAAACAGATGGAATTAGGTCGGCATGGTGTATGGTGTTCAAAACAGGTGAAGTCATTTAGTTATGGTGTGTTAAACCAGATATACATGCAGAAGAAAAACAAGAATAATAACACAATATCTACATAAATTTGAAAACATATGTGATCGCATAAATTGTTGCACTTTGTTTCAATTTAAAACCAAACGTATATATGCAGTATGAATTTGTTTAAAAGTTTGCCACAAAAAATATTATGTTAATATAGGTTGAGCGTAGCTTGATGGCAATCTAACAACACCACATGATAAATATAAATCTTACAACTTTATTAGACTGATCAATCCTATAAATGTGAGATTCGTCAGAACTTCAATTTGGTTTTTGGATAAGTCTCTGCAATATATAATAACAAATTTTGCATATTTTGTAAAACATTACAAACTGTGTAACCTGTTTATCCTGCAATGGTAGCTTTTATTATACAGATAAAGTCCTACGTATATTGCTGCATCCTGCACAGCTGTATATTGCTTTCTACGCAAAATATCGAATTAAACTACGCCCGCTTCTGGTATTTATAGAGACAAAAATCTCAAAAAAAAATTTAGATTATATTTTCGAATAAATTTACTGGTTTTATGTATTGTAGGGAAAGGATTTTGAAACATCACATGTTTTTGTACTTGTCACGAAACAGATTGTAATGCTCGCCCAATTTTCGCACGTCAATCTGTTATTAAGCCTTGTACAAATACACTTGATATTTCAAGACACTCATTATATAGTGTCTTTGTATTAGTTTGCTAACTTTTTTATATCCTTTTCCTTTTTTGTGAAAATGTAATTTACAAAAATTCGGAAAAAGAGCCGTTTATATTATCTGATATTTAGGGACAAATACATCTATATCTAATGCCGTATCAACCCGAGAATACAGTTTCTCCCAGACTTCATATGGGCCAAGCGTCGTTTTTGGCTGCTGGTTGATTCGGCATCTGATACAGATTCTGACTTGTGTAATCACTTTAACATATATTTCAACAATTTAAAATTTCATTTGCAGCGACGAAATGTAACACTGTATTACCAATCCATTGGCGTTTGCATACCTAAAGATAGATATTTAAATATCAAAGATACAGTCTATGGATAAAAAATTCGGAATATACAGATTTCCTACTATCCATTTTATAAATTAAAAAAAAAAATGTTTATAAATATATTTTACTACTGAATACCCTCAAAACTTGTGCAGATAACCCGATGTTTTATGCGATAAA